>CAKAOH010020465.1:0-80192 GCA_916701665.1 Sebastiscus tertius
CCGTCCTGGACTCAAATACGTCATTGGCGAAGTCTTGTGATCGGTTTGCTCGCTCCATGTGAAAGCGTCTGTCATCAGATGGACGTAGCCCTTCACATGCTCGTCCCTGCAATGTTACTGCTTTTATTCACAACACAGCTGTACCGGCATTTTCCTTGAAATGTTACGAGGTCTGGAGGTGAGAAATTGACAGTAAAGATTTCCCTGAATATCGATCCCTGCTTCCATTCACACAGGACCCCATGCAGGAAATGTTCCTGAACATTTCAGGGATAAACTGCCCGTGTGAAAAGGACTTAAAACACAGAGATTCCTTGAAATACTATAAACCATGACAAAACTAGCTTCTGATAAAGATAAAATAAGAAAATAGAGCAGAAACGACATGTAGTCCCTAGTCGGGTGTTTGTTCTGGTCTGTAACGTAACAAAACAGCGTGAGTGACTGACCTTCATCGCTGCTGACCGAGTGCAAAGCTCTTCCACTTGATGGTCAGTGAGAATGGTCACCATGCCGGCCGTATCTTCATCTCCGTTGCTCTGGGAGACCGTTAGCTGACGACAGCTGTCCACCATCTTATATAAATGCCTAGAAATAAAAGAGGACCGATCAAAATAGAAGTCAAACTCATCCAACGAGTATTACAGAAAACAAACAGGTAACTGTAGGGGAGGAGCAAGGTTTACCAGGCTTCGATGTCCTGACGTTTCAGTTTATCTCTTTCAAAACTTCGACCAGACTCCTTCTGGCAGCGTATGTACCTGCAGACGGATGTGATACAGAATATTTAAAAAGTGAGCTTTGTGTTCAACATGTACTAGGAAACAACAAATAATTAGACATCCAATCCTAAAATAGTGCAACAGGAAGCTCCGTCAATCAACATACATGTAATACAAACACCCACCTGTTGCCTTTGCGAAATTCAGACTCCAGGAAGCGGATGCCATCCCTCGCACCGGCATTCTCTTTCTTCAATCTGTCAAGTCCATCAATAACTACAACACAAAGGTAGTCCAGATTAAGTACCTGCCCTAGTCATTTTACAACTAACATTACTATCTATGCCAGTAAGTTAAATTTAAGTCTAAGTAAGTCGATAAGGCTTTTTATGAGGAAAGTGCATTCAATGCAGATACCCTGCTATATAATATTTTGGGTAATGTTGGTGTCTTATTCCAGATATAAAGTAACATCATATGCAAGATTTAGTCCTGCAATAAAGGAGTAGTCTGTATCATATTTTGCACGATTGTCCCTCTCTGCAGTTAAGTCACAGATCATGAAAAGCGTCCCTGCAAATCACTGAATCTCCACCAATCTACCTTGTTTTAACATGCTACACACGGGAACCTGGACACAACATGACACGCTGCTCAGGACAGACAGAGGACGAGGCGGTGCACTGACCTGTCCGTGGGATGATGATGATGAAGCAGCCGCTGCCGGCCAGCTGCCGGATGAGGTTCAGATGCTGGCAGAGAGCAGCCGTGTCTGGCACCAGGTAGGGAGACATGGACGACTGGGCCTTAGGCTGCTGAAGGCTGCCCTCTAGCTGCGACACCTCCAACTGCAACGACCAGACAGACAAACAGATCCAACAGCTGAACAGATGTATATGTGGGATTTATGATCATAGAAATGTAATATATATCTCAGGGTTCCTAGATTTGTTTGCACTACCTCCGTCAGATGATTGTGGTGAGTGTTCAGAGAGATTTAAACCGATGCCAACTGGTTCATGTTCAACTAAACCATAGGCCTCCTAGCAAACATTATTCTTCACAAAGTGGATCTTAAACTAAATAAAAAGTGCTGCAATGTTAAAAAAAACCTTTATTTTCTTCATACTGTCTGCCTGAATGATCCTGTATTTACCCTCTGTCTGAAACGCTTTGTTTCAGCACATTTCTATGGAATTGTGTTGCTAGGCAACAGCTTGGGCCCATGTGTACTTCCTGTCAGCTGATGTCATTCACATACACTGCAACCGGAAAATAAACCGGGACACATTTAGAATGTTTATGTTTAAAGCTGTGAAATAGTCTATATGTTGTAGATTTGTGACATCACAAATGGACAGAAATCCTGACCGCTTGTTTCAAAAGGCACAGTTTACTGAATACAGGCTGTGTGTATTCCCCCGTGGATTGAGCGTTTTCATACTTTCACAGTATTTATATATCACTTAAACCTGCTTTATAATAATAAAAGACATGAAAATCTCACTTTTTACAATATGGGACCTTTAAGTCCGCAAGCGGCTAGGCTAATTCATGTAAAATGCCATAACTATATGCAGGAAGTGTCCTGAGTATCGTAGGACCATGGCAGCGACAGAGATGATCCACATTTCCCATCATGCCCGTCCAGTCGCGAGTGCTGGACTGAGTAGTTTAAGTTTGCTGTTTTATGTTCCAAATTATAAATATTACTTTAGTTAATGTTTAATAATGTAATGTGTCTGTTGAGAACATGGTGGCTTATGTTGGAAATAATGATTTTTGTGCTGGTTTATAGTTTTAAGCATGAATGAAGTAATTTCTTCCATGCAAAAAGGCGGGCGGGGTCGCAGGACAAAAAAACAAAAACGTTGATCCTGCTTTTGATTTCGATGGTCGAGATCGGAAGCCAATTTCGACCGATTTCCGATTTAGCATCGAAATCGTGACACCCCTATTCACAATATGAATCTCTCTCGTTCCATACACAATCACAAGAAAATAAAGTTTTTTTGCAACATTTTCTCTCTCTCAAAAAAAGACTGTGAAATCTGCTCTTTTGGCAGTGATGACATCAGCACACAGCTGTGTCTATGCTGTAGCACCGCTCAGATTTCAAAGGGAAACACAGACAGGGTAAACAGCCAGTGGAAAGAGTGATAATATTAAAAACCTGCAGTCGAAGCTGGGCCATATCCCTCATTAAGCGATTTCGACGAGCCTCCTCTTCAGCCTGGACAAATAAAGATAAAGACAGGAGAGTCCACATCAAAAGGGACAGCTGCGTTTCGGTTCCAGGTCGTTAATTAAACATTCCTCACATTTATTTAGTTCAACAGTTACACAACAACACCATTTTCACCGTCAAAGCGGCACACGGAATAATGAGACTTGACTGAATGAGGGCCCCCTGTGGTTCTCTCGTTGTTCCGTTCAGATGTCACTCACCATTCGGAACTGGGCCTTGGCCTGCTGCACCAGATTATCCTGCTCCGATTGGCTGATGCTGGTGAAGATGCCCGCCTCCGGGTTGAAGTGCAGCACGTTGCCCTGGAGATTCGTCAGGAAGTGGCCAAAACTGCGAATGCAACACACTCGCACCACACACTGGGAGGAGAGAGAAAGAAGAAGAACATGTTTTAAAGCTTCTATGTAATGTTTGATACTAAAACATTGTGTTGGATAAATTTAAATACAACGAAGGGAACACGTGTCTCTATAATATGTTTCAGTGTCCTGTTAAAGATGGGATGATGACAGATATACCGAGGTATCTTAAATATACAATATACGGGAGGCATCAGAAATTAAATTTGAGGAAATTTGGTAGAAGTGGAAAATGTTTATCTCCCCAAAACTCCCTTCTTTCATTTAAATGTATTTATTGATTTTTTTAAATCTCATGTTCTATTTTTTTGTTCTATAATTACTTTGTAAAAGGCTGAAAAGATGGATCTAACTAAAGATGACTGTGTGAACTGCTGCTGTAATGTGATCCCAAAATAAAAGGGAAAAAAATAATAATACAACACCATATACATAGCCATGGTTTAAAGCTGCTCTAATCAATATTTTTGCATAAAAAAAGCTTCTTAATGCCAATTAATTTTCTGTAGATCGAATAATCTATTAACAGACTAATACTTTCAGCTCCAGATTAAATTATTGAGCTTATTTCATTAAATCTGTTATAAATGTTTTAAAATAATGATAATTTGGTCACCTACAACATGTACTGCACAGTGAGCAAAGTTTTTGTTTTTAATTTTTAAATTTTTAGGTTTGGATTCTGTGTAATTATTAGGTTAGATAGATTTATTTCAAACATGTAAAAAATAAGAAAACAAAACAAGAATAACCAATAAAATGAACAGTTAGCATATACAGCAAATTCTAAATAACTAAATAAATAAATATTATATGTCCGAAAAGGAGTAGGCAGAAATTATTGAAATATTGTACACTGAAAATTGTTTTGTCGAGATAATAATAAAATAATAATAATCACTGTTTTGATATTTGCAAACTTACTGGCTCATAAAATAAAAAAACAACACAACTTGCAAAAACACTGTTCCATGACTACAATAATAAGATGGTAATTGGCATAGTGGAGCTAATGCCTTTTGGTATTTTCCAGTGTTTTTAACCAACACCGAACATCTGTAAAAGCTGAATCCTGTGTGTATCTGTGTGCTTGTGCGTGTGCTTGTGTGTGTGTGTGTGTGTGTGTGTGTACCTCCTGTAGCGAGCTGAGGGAGGGGTTGCGGCGAGTGAAATCAAGGCGGCGGTGAGCTACGTTGAGAGCAGGCAGGTGTCTCAGAGCCAAATCCTCAGGCAGCAGCAGACTCTGGACCAAACCGGGCTGCTCACACTCATTTAACAGCTCCGTCACCTCTGCGTTCAGACCGAGCTCTGCAGCACACACACGGATAAATAAATAAACGAGCTGTAGACTCCGAGAACGAAGTCGTTAGTGTGTCAAAATCACACATGAAGACACATATTCAGTGTGAGAGCTGAGTATTATCACTGTTTGTTAAGTGAGTGCAGTACAGGGACGGAGTAAGAGCTCTGGGATATGGACACAATTAATATCACCATGACCATAAGACAATATACAGCGATCAGCCATAACATGAAGACCACTGACAGGTGAAGTGAATAACATTGATTATCTTGTTACCATGGCACCTGGCAGTGGGGGGGATATATTAGACAGCAAGTGAACATTTTGAACTTTGTGTTGGAAGCAAAAAAGAAAGGTACGACGGCGTATTAGGGCCATTGTAGGTTAAAAAAAAAAAAAAAAAAGAAGAATTACGGAGCCAGTGGACGGGGGTAATAATCAGAACATTTCTGAATTTCCGAGAACATTTCTGAGAAAAAAAACTTGGATATTCTCTGAGATTAAAGTCGTAAATTTACGAGAAAAACCTTGGAAAAATAGTGGTAACCGTGGTGATGAAAAATGAAGGTGGAATTCTTTTTGTTAAGGAACCACATCGCTTCACTCTGCAAGGTTGGATCAACGTCATCACACCACGTATGCCACACCGAGGTAACGTGAGCCGCCGAGTGCAAAATATATTATATTGTAGCGGACTCTCCATCCATCCATTCTCTCAACCGCTTATCCGGGCCGGGGGCGCGGGGGCAGAAGGCTAAGAAGGGTTTTTCCAGACGTTCCTCTCTCCACCAAACTCTAAGGACATAACTCACCATAATCTGTGGTTCAACACAAGCAGTTAAGTTATGTGCCTTTTCTGTGTTGTTTTCCTTTCACACTGACTCAGTGACAGAAAAAGCGTCAGTGTGTAACCATGGTAACGCAGTGTGTTCGGAGTCTTCTCAGTGGTTGTTTCAGTGTTAGCTGTGCTGAAATAAAAGACACGCCTTTGTGTAGTCAAAGAAGACGAAGTGGTTCGTCTCTACTTTCTGGCAACTTCTACAATATTAGTATGTACTTATGTTCATAAAAGAACACAGAAAGGATATGAAAGAAAGCGTGTATATGTATCTTTCAGGACCTTCGCCTCACACAGTGGCCTTATTCTCAGGGAAGATCTGTGTTTTCTTCTCATAAATTTACTTTAAACTGATTTCTTTCTCTGAATATCCCCCCCCTCCCCCCGGCTCTGTATTCATTTTCTTTTACCTACAATGCTCCGTCGAATTTAGGTGATGTCTTCACTCGGTGTCTCAAAGGACATTTTAGTATTAGTGGACCCAGTGGGAGTAAAAACCTGGACACTTATAGGCCATCCTGTGCCTACTGAGCCATAAAAGAGTATAAATCTTTATGCAGTAACTCACCGGCCTCGAGCATCTTACTGCCATCTGGTAGCAGGTTGAGCAGCACAGACAGGCGGTTCCACAGGCTTTGAGAACTCTGCAGAGAAAATCAGTTAGTTAAAAATACGAAGGCAGCATCTAACGATTATTTTCATTGTCGAATAATCTGTTGATTATTTTCTTGATTAATCGTTTAGTTGTTTGGTCTATAAAATGTCAGAAAATGTCGATCAGTGGTTTCCCAAAGCCCAAGATGACGTCCTCAAATGTCTTGTTTTGTCCACAACTCAAAGATATTTAGTTTACCGTCATAGAGGAGTAAAGAAACCAGAAAATATTCACATTTAAGAAGCTGGAATCAGAGAGTTTTGACTCAAACCGATGAATCGGTTATCAAAACAGTTGGCGATTAAGTAAGGGATAATATACAGCCAGGAGGTCATTGTTGTGAAATAAACCCCGACAGGGTCTCTCATCGCCCTGGAGGGGTTTATTTCACAAAAATGACCCGCTAGCTGTAGATTATCCTGCTTATTACACGGCTACTTACTTAAGAAATCAATAATTTGACACAAAAACGGTCCGTCAGGCCCATAGCAACGGTCCGTCATACATAGCAACGGTCTATCATACATAGCAACACCCTGTCATACATAGCAACGGCCTGCTATAAAGAAATAACAGACCGTAGAATGCCATGATCGACCAATCAGAATCGAGTATTAAACTAAGCCGTGTAATAATTAAATTTAACAGTTGATAACTAATCGATTAATCATTGCAGCTCTAAATACTTCTATACACTCACACTACATATGTTTCATAGTAAAAAGCAGGACATTCTGCCCCCTCACCTGTGCACACATGAGGATAATGTCGGTGTTTGTCCTTAGCCAATCAACAAAGACCTTCACCACCTGGATCAAGCCCTGATTGGTCAGGATCTCCAGCTTCTCTAAGAGGGTTTTCTCACTATGTACTGATTGAGTACTGTGTTGGCTGCCTTCTGAATCAGAGTCCAAGTCTACAGGAGGGGACACAATAAATAAAGCAAAAAGACAAGTTTGAGTAACTGTGGAGAAAAGAACACAAATAAAAACACGTTGCACGTTACATCGAGGCAAAAAGCACGTTACCATTTTCATTGGTTCCGTTGGCGGTACCAGGGTTCACATCGCAGGGTGACTCCCCAGGAGGAGGGGGTGTCTCTTGGGAGGGGGGAGCCGAGGCCTCCGTAGGGGCGGGTATACCCGAGGAAGATGAGGCTTGAGGCCTCAACAACATGTTGCTGAAAGTTGGCGCCAGGCGGAAGCAGCGCTTTGCCTGGAAGAGTTGTGAGGACATGGCCTGGAGGTTGCTGCTGATGCTGGAGTCGCTGGGCAGGAGAGGCCCGTTAGTGGTCGGAGGTGTATCGCCGTCCCGCTCGCCTCCTTCTTCCTTGGGTTGCTCTTCATCTTCCTCTTCATCCTGCTGCTCTCGCGCTTGACCCTCCAAGTTGTCCGTGTTTTCCGTGTCCTCTATGTCTTCCAGGTCTGAGCGAGACTCTTGGCTGTTCATGTCCGAGTCGGTCTCTACATCGAACGCCGTTCCTCCTTCCTCCTCCTCTTCCTCTGAGCCGCTCCCCCAGCTGCCCTCCTCACCCAGCGGCTCTCTCTTCGTCTCCTTCCTGACGGATGGAGGATTGAGCGGGGCTCCTGTCGTGGTGGCACCGGTTGAGTCAGCACGACCCCTCCTCTCGTCATCGTCCTCTTCATCCTCTTCGCTCTCAAAGCCTTCGCTCAGGTCGCTTTCATCCTCTCCTCGGGTGTCCTTGCGTGCACAGCGGCGTCGGCGCAGTCTAGAGAGGCGGGTGTACTTCTTCTTCTGTCTCTGTTTCTCTTCTTCCAATTTGCGCTGTTCTTCCACACTGCAAGGCTTTTTGGCGCCAACCTTTTCACAGCCAACTTCGTCCTTCTCCTCCTCCTCCTCCTCCTCATCTTCTTGCTCCAGGGAGCCATTCTGCAGAGGCTTGTCATCGGAGCGATCTGTTGCTGCTGGAGCCGACGAATCCCTCATCTCCAGGTCATCTAGAAAAGAAAAATTCATTGCCTATTTCGTTTTCATTCAGGTTGTTTTTCATAGATCTCTTACTTCTAACTACATATTTCACATTACAAAACAAATGTTATTCCTGAAAGAGCACGTCAGAAAGAGTGAAGAAATGTGTTCCACGTTAAATTGCTCTTGACTTGTAGAAACTACATTTTAAACCACCAAAAGCAGCACCGTTATCCTAAAGGACGTCACCAATGAGAATACACTGGGAGTGACGCATTGATCTATGTGGCAGACACTAGCTAGGAGATTTCCTTTGCTGCTGTGTTTTTAGCCTTGAACTGACTTGCAGCTGCATTTCCCTCTCCATATATGGACACAGATTTCCTCTCTCACCTGTGGCGTCAGTGTGAAGTGGAGGCACCTGGCTCTCCGCTTCCTCCAGTTCAGCCTGCAGACGAATGTTGACGTGGTTCACCAGATGGGAGAACAGTGCCAGAGTAAAAGCTATGGACGCACTGTACTGCTTCGATCCTGAAGACACAATACAACATTTATTAGCACAAAAAATTATTTACATTTTAAATGTGTACTTCTGTTTTATACTTGAAGTTAAGATCTCCGTTTCGTTCTCTTTGGCGGCACCTATGGCGATAAGCGGCAATTGCAGGTGTGTTTTTGGATCCCACTTCCCAGAGATCCAAACAGTGTTGTCTGTGTGACGTCAGTCCTTTTTGACTGTTTGCCTTCGTCTGGACGTCGAATTTGTTTCTTTGGATTTGTACTTGTTCTTAAAGTTTCATCGTCTGTAGTCATCGCTCTGTTCTTTGTTTGTTCGGCTATAGTAACCGTTTACTCCGAATGACAGCAGATAACTGGAAAAAACAGTATGCCTCTTCACACACAAGTGAGCGTTAGCTCCGCCGACCCTCTCTGGTGGACCAACTACTGCTGGGCGATGGAAACGCGTCACTAACTGAGCCCTGCTTGTGATTTTTCTCAGGAATGCCACCACAGACACCCACTTCCTAATACTGTAAATGCAAAGGCTTTCATCAGTGGGCCTTAGGCTCAATCACCATTATGTTACCTCATTCAGTGATAGATAGCGACTTAAAGTCCCAGAGAAATGGGAGTTAGAGCGTCTTTAGTTTCTGTACTGGGAGTATTTCCCCATAGACTGTATAAAATAGGTATTCCCCAGTGGAACAGAATGTTTGAGCGCTGTACAGTTACGAGAGGGATTTAAATCAAATCCTTTGCATCTGATTGAACCTCTAAAAAGCGGGAAAGGTTAAAATGTAGCGCGATACAGAGCTACAGAGGACACACTCACACACCTCCCTTGTTGCTAAAAGTTGCAGATTGATTGATGATGTCATGATATTATTGGTTGAAAATGGTTGGTACTAGCTGACATGAGCACACTTCATATTTTGTTTTTAAGATGATTAGATTTTGATACAAAAATGCAAAGAAATTAATTTTTTTTGTTCTTGCATTATATAATTAAAAAGGTACACAATATGACCAGGAATGTGATCTAAAAGTTAAAAGGCATTTCTCATTTCTCGACTTTAACAGACATTTATGTAAAGAATGAAAATCTTCAAGATTATTACTGAATATGAAGACAGCATTATGGCAGTATAAATCATGTACAGATCAACTCAATGCACATATATTGGTTACTTTCTATCACGTTCTTCAGATTTATATCTTTAAATTTAAAGTAAGAGTCCAAATTTGAGTTAGGGAGTCAATCCATCACAGATCATCTCATGATGGGAAGAAACAAGGACAACTTTAGAGGCTGGTTTGGACAGAATCATTTGGCCTTTTTGACGAGTTAAGTTCATCTCTCCACAAATCTAAAATTGAGTCTGGTTGGTGTCTTCTTCCTCTTCCACTAATCATTCCGACCCTCATCTCCTCTACATATACAAGCCTACTGAAAATGGTATTGAAATGGAATTACAGCTTCTAAAGGGACGTTATAGTTATATAACAGTTATCCAAATGTATTTAAAAAAAATCATTTTAGAACCCAATAAATGGTGAAACACACAACAGCCTTAACACCACACCAACACTAACCTCCCCTCTTCAGGCTGTGCACCACCATCAGACAAGTGACCACCATCTTGAAGACGAGGGTGTCCGGCAGCACGGGGCAGGAGCTGTCGGCGTGCTGCTGCAGCTGCTGCTGCTGCTCCTCCTCTTCCTCGCTGGGGGAGTGGTGAGCAACGCCATGTGTCGGCGGCGGCAGGTAGAACAGTACCAGGTTGAAGTCCTCCAGCACCGACTGACAGAGTGACGTCAGCTCCGTCTCCATTAGACTACATAGAGGAGAGGAAGAAACACAATGAAGAGGATGCACTGAAAATACAAAGTAAACTAACAATGAATAATGCAAAGATCACACTGTAGCGGTTCAGCAGACCAGGTTTTATGATATGCTCATTTTTAATATGAGCTCATGAACTACGAGTACATTCTGTTGCTAGTTAAATCAGTTTGAATAGGTAAACAGTGGACACTGTTAAACTCTGTCCACACTTCACTAAACACAATATTTGACTTGGATATGGTGCAGATAAGAGGTTAGATACTAAAGACAGAATCATTTGACAATAATTAAACATACATAATAAAAGACTGTGTTCATCTCTTAACATATCAATAAGGTTTAGATTAAGGATTAAAAATAGAGTGAAGCCAAAGTCTTATTTCCACTGTGGACTGGTCCTACACAGAAGAGGAACAGTGTAATGCAGGACAGGAGACGAGTGGCAGCACCAGCACTCACCTGTTCTTGGGCTGCAGCAGGCTCTGGAGGTACATGAAGCTCACCAGGAGGCGCTTAATGTCTTTTGATCTGCAGAAAAAAAGATCACAGATTACAGATATTTCGATTTTGTATCAAAATGATCCTAATCAAATTCAGCATTTTCATTCCATTTCCATTTAAAGGAGCAATACGTAGAACATTGGAGCCGGGGCCCGTCCGCTCCTCTGGTGTGACTGATAGCAGTTAGCGTGCGTTAGCATCTTGGCGTTAGCCTCTGGCCAGCAGGTCTGGAATCACTCCACCTGCTGTGTGTCTCAAATACTCGCTGCCTTGATAACCAGCTGCACACGGACCACAGAGAGATGTGCCGAGGCTTTTCAGGTGGGGAAATAATCTAACGTTAACGTTATCTTTGTTGATCCAGTTGGTCTGTTTGCTTCCGTGGCTGCAGAAGGCTGTGTTTGTGTGCTAACGGGGTAACGGGTATTGAAATAGGCAGCGGACGAGATCACACCGGCCAAAACAAAAACAGACGTTCCGGACCGGAATGGATATTTCAGAGGAGAACATACTGGCTGTAGCATCGTTGTTGCAGAAGCCAGTATTTCAGCTTAGCATGTTTCCTTAATGCCTGATGACACCTCATGGTCATTTTATGATTTGTTACAGTAAATATACTGTATTACATAGTGCTCCTTTAATATCTTCATGTATGTTTTAGAGGCGCCTGGCGACGTACATGAATCCTGCCTCGGCGTAGGTCTGTGCTCTCCGAGAGCACGTCTAACTTCCTACTGATTCCTGTTACTTTTGTTGCTTCAACAACAAAATGTCCCCACGGGGATCATCAATTATCTAATACCATCTGCAGAGAGATGCTGCTTTATCCCACCACTGGTTAGACTGTCTTTGTGATTCAAAAGGCGTGCAAGCATGTGGTTAATTTTGTGAAACCCCAGACGTCACCTGGGACTATATAAACACGACTCTGGCAGCGCAGTGAAGTCAAAATAGTCTGTTTAGTTCAGACTGACTTTTAGCAGACAGAGTAATACCGCTGCTGTCCAGAGAGGGCTCGTGATCTGAGGAACTCGTTAACGTGTGTTTCTTTGTAGTTTTCCTTCTGAAACCCTGAGAGTCCTCCTCACCTTTGTCGAGATGGAGACAGCTTCTTCATTTCCTGCTTCTTCACTTGGTGGTACATCTTGGCAGCTTTGTCAAACAGGCGCTTCAGGTTGCCGTAGGCGCCCTCAAAGGGGGCGTCTGATTGGATGCTGGCACAGATAAAACAAACGTTAAGACTCTTAACCTGTTGGGTTGTGGTTTAGTATCACACATAACAGTACGTAAACATTCCTCACCAGCGTAGGTAGTAGTAGGTTGCTTCAACATTGTAGAACTTGCTCCCTACCAGTGTGCCCAGTTGGTTAAAAGGCATTCCTGTAGACAGGTGGGTGAAGAAATGGGTAAACCTTCATTTTTGAAGTCGCCTGAACGTTCTGTCTAATTCACTAACGTCCTGCTCAACCTGAAAAAATACATGCATGATGCCAAACTGTTGCAGTGTTATAAAAGTCAAGATCTGGAAACCACAAATAACATTTAATAACTTCACAGGAAAAATCTGAAAAGATATCTGATATGTTGATGACCTTATGCATCTTTTCAGGATAATACTAGCAAGGAGAAAGAAAATATTAGGGCTGTCCCGAATACCATTTTTTGGGCATCAAAGTTTCAATGAGAAATATTCAAATGTATTTGAAGGTTCGTAGCGAAGCGCAGCAAGCTGACATGTGTTCTGTCTGTCTGTCTCCATCCCCCCCTGAGAGTACACACACAACCTCTACGCACAACAAACAGTGATATCCGTCTGAGCATAACTAATAATAATTAATTGAATAATGAATAATGTTGTGGGATTATTCCTTATTTCATGGGCTATTTGGGGATTTATACATTATTATTACATACAAAGAAATAAAAAACGAATCATTCGAAGAGTGATTTGGATGTCGAATACCATGGCAACGGTCGAAGCTTCGAGGCTTTGAAGCACTTGGGTCAGCCCTACAAAATATCTAAAATGAAGTTCATGAATAAATCAGTAAACCCATTAAAACATAGCGTTCTGATCTACGTACAAATTCAAGCTATAAGCACCTTTAAAGAGAACAGTATGTAACATTTAGGGGGATATATTGGCAGAAATGGAATATAATATTAGTAAATCCTCTTCACGGAGCCGACCGCCGTGTTTCTACAGTAGCTCAGAACGGACAAATCAAAAATCCCTGGTTCTGGATGGGACCGTAGTGTTTTTGCGTTGGCCACCATAGTTCTCCTACAACTTGGCACACGGGAGAAGTTTCAGTTGGTTGCAATCTGCAACCTGACCGCTAGATGCTTCTGATTATATATAGTAACCAGCGGAGACTCCACGTTACAAGTTACTGTTCCTGGCCAAAACATCTGGCACACAACCTCCTATCAAACAGCAAGTTGTGTTGTTTTTACTCTTGGGGTTTTGTATAGATTAAAAAACAATAATGTCTTAATTCCACTAATACTAACTTTACCAGCTTGTCCCTGACCTTGGCAACAGCAAAGTGCTGCGTTAAGAAATCTTACATCACGGTCACTCACCCACGTGTGGCATGACAGACAGCGCCTGATGGTAAAACCTTTCTGCCAGCTGCTCAGCCTCCACTCCAGCAAGTTCATTCTGATAACGGGCTGCAGAGGAAACATTCAAGTTCAACAGGAAACAAAGTCATGAGAAATGAACGAGATACACTTTGGCTAAAATATAAACAATGTTCACTCATTAATTTCTATTTTCTTTTATCTATCAAAAGGCAAAATAGTGCAGACAAAATTTCATTTGCATAACCATTTTCAGCTTAATAATGTGAAGTATATCATAATACTAATATCTCTGTATCACATATCACACAACTCTAAACCAACCAAACAGCCTCCTGCCAATTATACGCTATAGCTAAGCCAAAATTTCCCACGCTGAATGACACACACATGCTGTCTCACACCTCTGCAAGCTGGGTAGAGAGATGAAATAATTGCATATTATATTATCATGTTATTACCTAGATCTCCAAGGTAGACCAGACAGCGATGACAGGCCATCTGTGCCCACTCCATCTCCTTGGGGGTGGCCGACACTGGTTTCTTTCGGCCTGCGGGGAACAATTACACAAGGGGTTTTTGGGAGTTTTTTTTTTCTTCATTTCAAGCATTTAGCTCATGCACTTACCCAAAATGACTCGGAGTTATGTAACAAAAGCTTAAATTCCTGCAAAGCAACAATTTGCAAACAGCAGAGTGTGACTGTTAGAGAGAAACAGCACCCAGATATTACTTGAAACACCCTCACACTCCCTCAGGTGTTAATGGCCACTTTTGTTTTAGGTGGCCAAGAAGGAACTATGTATTTTGTTATACTCATCGATAAGATAAATGTTTGTTTCATGCTGGAAGACAGGATAACAGACCCTTTTTACAAGACAAGACAGGCAAAGGACGAGTACCGGCTGCACAGTGACCCTGCACCTGTCTGTCTGTCTGTCTGTCTTTGCTGACTGACTTGGCACTTCTCCACCCATTAGTCTGCTTTGCATAGTGCAAATGAACACGGACATCTGATACGGACTGAGGTCAGACAATAGACACATAAACGCCTGATCTAAATGCGACGGTGTGATCACACTATTCATTATCCGGAGGGTGAAAGTACATTTCAATACCAGCTGCAAGTGACGTTCAAGTTTCACGTTTCAGAGAGTTTGAGCAGTTTGAGTATTAAATCCACAAGTTAATACCACGCTGAATGGGATTTACACCCGTTTCACAAGAAAAGCTGATCTGAATGGTGCAAAGACGGTAAAATAAAAAGTTATGCGTCTGTGGATTTAGGTCAAGTTCCTCTCAATAGAATAGAAAAACTAACTACATCGTAATAAGCAAACATGGTGAGTTGTTATAGTAGGAAAAGGACAAGTTAACGCTGGCTGTGTTCTATTCTAGTGTTCTAGTAAGCCATTAAAGTGAACCAGCAAGCACAGTACCGGGGGACAAAGAGTACAGAAGCAAAGAGATGAAACTCCGGTGCTTTTTTGACAACAACGCTGCCGCTATTTTGGACTGAAAACGCCAGTGCCTCTGTGGCCATGGATATATAAAGAGATGTCTGTAAATCAGTGGATGACTTTTTTTTTTTAGGTAAATCGACTTCCCAGTGCGAACACTTAAATATCCCTCATTTAAATAGTTACGTCCTAAAATTTGTAATAACATAATGAAGGTGCATCAGACCCACGGGACCGTACCGCCCTGCACGCTCATATGACATATCCGGTTCTGCCAGCTCCCTGCTAGCTGTATGCGGCTGTAATAATGGATATATTGGCTGTAAGTCATCACTTTTATGATCTTATAATACACCCATGGGCTGTATGCTGTAAGCCTGTACCGTGGTGGATGTATTAACGTCTCTGTTCCCAAACAACCGGCCGACGACCAGTAGCTAGTAGCGCTAGTAGCATGACATCAACAGAATTTAATGGAGTTGTAGGTTATTTACTAACACGCAGGGCAAAAGCACAGGACACAACCTCTTATACATCCATGGTCTGTGGTCTGTTGGACATTTTGGAGGTCCTTGACATGAAAAGTTGAAAAGTGATTTTTCTAACTTCCATTCATGTCCATCGCTCACTTTATGCTCCTCTGGGAAGCAGCCGGGCAAAAAGGTTTAATAAATCCATAAGTAATTAAGTAAATAGTTATAATAGTATGCATATTTATAATATTTTTATCGTTCAACACAGGCCATTTCGGTAGAGTAGAGACATTAAATATGACAATAGAATAGAAATAATTTTGATTTACTTTTGTAGGTGGACGTTTTACTGACGTCCGGTAGTCACTTTCAGTCCAAAATGATGGAAGCGTAGCTCTGCTGCTGGGCGCTGATGTTGTAACGGAACGATCAATTGACTTTCACTTCTTTTCTATATATGTTCTTTGAGCTAAATAGAATTCAGCCATCATTCATTTTATCATTCACACCTGAGCTTCTCCCACTGTGACCTGTCAAAATGTCTTCAGTGAAAACGGCCTCTAAGTGTAATAAAGATACTGTAAATCAAGATTGTTTTAATTTCATGAAAAAGGTTTTTAAAATATGGAAAAGCATATATTTGTATGAATGTTACACATCCTTCTGACAAACGTTTAGCTCGAGGTTTGAATGTGATATCTGACCTATCAGTGGGTCCGTGACGTGGGTCCAGTCGATGCAGTCCTGCAGCTCCAGCTGGTAATGAGACTGGATGTACAGCAGCAGGTGCTGGTAAAAACCCACGCCGGCGATCAGGTGTGTGCGGTAGGCGCACTCCAGAGCGCTGCGGCTGTGGATGTGCTACAGTGGACGAAAAGAGAGGAAGCAATACATTAGAGGTGTGTGACCAGAACAACAATAATAAACAGGATCTATGTTGCAGACATACTGGAGTTTGACTGAGAATGAAAAAGGCACAAAAGCAAGGAACACTAAAATAGATTGACAAGCAATGGGGAAACATTTAACGCAAAAGAAAGTGGTTAAGAAATAAAAACCACTAGAACATTTTAAAATAGGAAGGGGAAAAGCTAACAAGTGAATATTATTAAAGCTTATCAAAAAAATATTAAAATTGCTGCAGCAGAATCAGATATATTGTCTTTTTTATAACATGCATTCCTACCATGATGCCTACATTACCCACAATTCAACATTTATCAGATTTCGCTCTCTGTTTACACAACTTTTTTCACATATGCAGTAGTATAGCCCAAGACCTGTAAACAGACGTAGGGCGCTCTCACAAGCCACAGTCCGTTTGGATAGTCTGAATCAGAGTGAAATTGATAGTTTTGGTTTGTTTTCTATTTGGTCTGGCTCCGTTTCACAGTGCACAAATTAAAGTAAAAAAAGAAGTTGCTGAGGTGCGTGTGTGCGGAGCAAATTGATCTATTTCGTCTTAAAACTTTGACTTTACTGTGCGTCAAAACATCACTGTTTTTGTGGACTTTATTTAGCGTATTCTGTAGTTTCTCTTCGGCCCAGAAGTCAAGCCAACATTGGACTTTCAGCGGAAGTCCAGGTCAGTCCTCTCCCACTCATGTGAACCTGTCGTTTACCTGTATCCATCTTAACAAATGCAGCCTGCGTTTTGGGTCGCTTGGAAACAGTCCGAGAGACCACCTCTCACAAGCGGTCTCGGACCGGTTGTTTTCCGCACCAGAGCACGATTACTGCGTTCACAACTGCCCAAACGAACCGCACCAGAGTTCAATTAAAACAGACTAAATGCTGGCTTGTGAAAGCTCCCTTCAATGTCTCAAATCAGTGCAGTTCCCCTTTAAGAAGCGACTTCTTAATTTACACACTTTTAAAACAAACAAATGTGCAACCAAATGACCAGAACTCAAGGGCTGATGACATTCAAAATTGCCAATATTCATCTGAGCATAAGCATCTGAATCACACACTGTTAGTACAGAATTCAGTTCATAAATGATCCAGCTACATTTGATAAGGTCAATAATGTTGCATGGTTTCCCCATGTTGGTCCAACAGCACAGCAAAATGCCAAAAGTGACATTTTAAGGGGTTTGATTTCCATTGGGACCACCCAAGCATAACATGTGCACACTCTCCGTACTCTATGAGGTACGTTGCGCACCAGTGACCACAAAATAGCAGATGTCATAGTCGAGTTGACCTTTAAGTGGCAGCCAAGATGTCAAGCCAGCTAACACAGAAACACCGGTTGGCTACATGCAAAGAGGTTTTTTTTCAACACAGCTGCAGGACCAGTTACCTTCTTGTTGGTCTTGATAACCTGGATGACCTCATAGTAAACCTTCCTCCAGAGCAGCTCCTCAGCCTTACGGCCGTAGTCAACAGGGTGAAGAAACATCAGCTTCACACAAAGCTCCCTCAGCCTGAAAACACACAAGAGGGAAAAAACAGATACACACATGCAGAAGTTTAGGAAGTAGTTGGGTCACCGGTTTGACTAGTGGACCAATGAGTCAAACTAGTTTCATATGAACAGGTGAGGCCACCTTGCAGGAAATACAAACCTGAATGGTGGGCATTTTTTCATGATTAATCAAGTAAATAATCTGCAGACTGACTAACAGTGAAAAGTATCATTAGTTGCAGCCCTACTTTTTAGACAAAGTGATTCAAATTCTGGTACTGCCGGACAAAACTCACTAAATAGCGTGCCGCTCTGTCCCTTCTGTGACTCACACGGTCTGTGTAAAGTGATTCAGAAGTCAGAGTTGTTCACCAGAATATTGTGAATTCTCAGTCCCCAGTTTATGTGTGCAGGATATGACAAGATTATGTTAATACTGTTACACAAGTACATGCAGTATTTCTCATTATCTCCTCTTTGAAGAGATGCTTGGTTCTGCTGTTCTTCGATGCCAAAGAGGATAATACTCTTATTATTAATAAAATAATACGAGCCTCACTTTGCACTGAGGGGCCAAATTATCTCATTTACAAGTGAAGTGCAATATATGACCACAGCTCTTGCATTCAATGACGTCTTGGAGAACCTGATCACTTGTGGACTGGATACCTCTACACACAGGTGTGAAGACATCCCAAAATGTGTGCAAAATCTGATCACTCGTGCCACATCCAGGGGTGGTCAGAGATGCATATGCCCTTGGATAGTTGCGTCAATGCACATGTAACATCTAACGAAATGTCAAAGAATAGTGAAAAAAGACCATTGTAATTAGGGATGCACCGATTCATCGGCCTAACATCGGTATCGGTCCATATTCGCCTTGTTAACTGCCATCGGCCCATCGCAAATAAGATGATTGTTCTGTTGCATCAATTTTGCGGCGTCTAATTGTTGGTTATTTGCGGTCGGTCTCTGATTAAAAAAATAAAAATGAAAAATGCTAAAATGGGTAAAGTAAAGTCACTGTGTGAGAAACACTGCTCATGTTTCTAATCGTTTTACATTTAAATTGAATTTCAAGTACTGAAACATTCTTCTCATTGAGTAGGTCGTTGTGTAGCAGCAGCAGCTAAAAAGGCTTTTGATCCAGTTATTTAAAAAAAATAATAAATAAAGAACATGTTTCCTGTGAGAGAAGGTTATATTTAAGGTTGTTTCAGAAATCTGTATGTTTGAATTTGTGCTCATTCAAAGGCAGTGTAATTAAATACTGAATGACTTTAAAATAGCTCAGTTATTTTCTTTTTTATAATGAAGAGGACCGCAAAAACAAAATAAATAAAAACATTGGTATTTTTAACATCTGTATCGGCACAGAACTTCACAATCGGTGCATCCCTAATTATAATTTCCTATAGCCTATCCAACCGACGGTCCACAATGTAAGATATTCAGTGTACTATCGTACATGACAGAGAAAAGCAACTAATAGTCACAGTTAGAAGCTGGAATTAGCGAAAGTTTGGCATCTTTATTTGAAAAATGACTGGAACAATTACCCGATTATCAAAGTAGATGCTGATTAATTTTCTGCCCGATTGATTAATCAGCCAGTCGCTTAATCTCTACGTGCAGCCCCGACTACAATGAAGGCCCATCTAGTCAACTTTTTAGAGTGCATGTTGGTTCCCAAGTCAGTCACTGACTCACTGACACTTAACTTGATAATATTGGTCATATACATACATACATACATACATACATACATACAAACATACATACATACATGAAATTTGACCTCTGCATCTAACCCATCATTTCATCCCCCCGCATTTAGCCCACCCGGTGGGCTGCTGTAAAACACCCGGGGTGTAACTTGGGGTTGCTCAAGGACACTTCGACATGCTGGCAGTAGGAGCCAGGGATCAAACCGCCAACCTTGCGGTTAAAAGGACGACTACTCACTACCCACTGAGCTACATCCAACCCCAAACATACCATCTGCTCCGTGTCACCACCAAGTCTCTTTCTAAACATTCACCTACAACTTCCTCTTTCTCTTTTGGTTCATTGTATCCAGTATGAAAAAACAGGTTGTAATACTGAGCACAGAGTAGTATGTTAATTAGTATGTCTTTGTGTTGTTGCAGCTAGCAGTTTCTCACAGATAGAATCAAATAACTATAATGAAACATAAGAGGTCAGTGTGGATACATTAGACACGTCTCTTCTAATGCTAAAGGTGAACTGGATTTGGATATATAATAGCAGGTCTGATCGGAGTCTATAAAGCTCACAGTGACGCTGTGTGGTGTGTAGTCAATCCCTGTTGAACAAACAGCATAATAGAGATGTAGTCTTATTATCAGCTAAATGAACTGGAGGTGAGCCACATGGAGCCTGGTTGATGGTTTAAACTCAGGAAAATTCATAATTTATGTTCAGAACAACTGGCCGGATGTTTAAGTCACACTTTCTCACACTGCTGAGACAGCTGGACATACTTGTTGCGAAGGCTGATGTTCTCCGGCTTGAAGACCTCTCTGTAGGACGCTTTGCTGCCGATGATGACATCCAGTTTGTGCACAGACTCCACCACAGCCCTGGGTAGCGTTGGACAAATGGAAAGCGTTAGTTAGTATTTTTTTCAAAGACAATTTTTGGAACAGTAATGCAAACAGCACTTTACTATGGACACAAATGCACTTTTCTCTGCTGCTAAACGCGACTGCAAATTGTATGAAATTATGTCTGAAACATTGACTTATTTTATTCTTCTATTGTTATTTTTAGGTATGTTAATTTTAATACTTATATTATACAATACAATATTTCGTGTTCTTCTGTGTATGCAAATACTCAGTGAAATGACAATAAAGGGAATCTTGAATCTTGGATAATCACAAGATTAAAACGCTGTTGATCTAAACTACACTCTGTAGGGCTATCCATGCTAGCAACCATCCTTTCTGTTTCATTTCTTTGTAATAAGCTCAGTAAATAATCAACACTAAAGCTACACAAAGCATGGTGACTGATTTATCTGATTTATCTGATATATCAGATGTATCTGATGCTACACTGACAGTCTGCATGTTGGGTTACAGGTTTACTGAATGGAAGAATAGATGGATCCTTTCTTGTTGTGGTAGCACCGACATTAGTTAGTATAATCACAAGGTTAAAACGCTGTTGATCTAAACAACAGCCTCTATGGCTATCCATGCTAGCAACCATCCTTTATGTTTCATTTCTTTGTAATAATAATCAACACTAAAGCTACACAAAGCATGATGACTATCTGATGTATCTGATGCTACACTGACAGTCTGCAGTCTGCATGTTGGGCTCCTCATCCTCCTGACAGGTTTACTGAATGGATGAATAGATGGATCCTTTATTGTGGGTAGACCAACATTGATTGTCTATCTGCAGCACTAAAGTTTGCATTAAAAGAGAACTATCTAAAGACAAATGGGAAGATTTCTGAGTGCTATCAACCACCCTTTCTGTTTCATTTCTTTGTAATAAGCTCAGTAAATGACTAACACACAAGCTACACACAAAGCATGATGACTGATTTATCAGATGTATCTGATGCTACAGTGACAGTCTGCAGTATGCATGTTGGGCTACTCATCTTGACAGGTTACAGGTTTACTGAATGGAAGAATAGATGGATATTTTCTTGTGGTATCACACCAAAATTGATTGTCTATCTGCTGTACTGAAATTTGCATTAAAAGATAACTACCTAAAGACAAATAGGAGGATTTCTGAGTGCTAGCAACCACCCTTTCAGTTTCATTTCTTTGTAATAAGCTCAGTAAATGACCAACACACAAGCTACACAAAGCATGATGACTATCTGATGCTACCCTGACAGTCTGCAGGATGCATGTTGGATGTTGGATGTTGCATGTTGGGCTCCAGGTTTACTGAATGGAAGAGTAGATGGATCCTTTCTTGTGGTATCACCAGCATTGATTGTGTATCAGCAGCACAATAACGTTGATCATTTAGCACCTTCTTGTTGTTTAGCTGCGACAGAAATCGGCCTCACCAACATCTCACCTGTAAAGCCGCTTGATGAGGAGGACCTTCGCCTCCGGCTCGCTATCCTGACTCGGTCCACTCATAGTCACTTATTTGATCTCCCGCTCCAGCGTCTGGTCCTGCTGCTCCCTCCTTCAGCCCGTCCAGAGGCGCCTGTTCTCCGGACTCCTCTGGCTCGTGTCCCGGTAGAGAGACAACCAGCAGCAGTTAGCTCTACAGCTACCAGACAGCTCCTCTCTCCTCTCGTCTTCTGGTGTCCTCTCTGTCCAGACCCCGCTCTACCGGGCCGCTGTGGACACCGGGTACCGGGTAGGAGTGGGTCCCCGGTAGTTGAGTCTCTTCCTGGTCAGCTGAGCCGCTCTGATCTGTCTCTTCTGTTGTTCTTCATTCCAGCCATCTCTACCAGGGCGGCCATTACTCCTCTCAGGCAGCGACCAGCCTCAAATATCGCGAGAGTTTACAGAACACACTCTCACGGGTTGCCAGGTTGTCTACACCATTGGCCTATAGATCCCCCATTTCCACAAAAAAATCATTTCCTTTGCCATTGGAAATTAGAAATTCGAAGAAAATTGATTTCAGCAGTGTTGGAATAAATATCTAAATATTTCCTCCAACACTGCTGAAATCAATTTTCATCAAATTTCTAATTTCCAGTAGCAAAAGAAAATGTTTCCATCAAGATTTTTTTTGGAAATGGGGGATCAGTAGCCCAGTGGTGTAGACAACCTGGCATTAAAGTATTCTACACATTAATACACCAATAATTATAATCCAGTGATATAATATAGGTCTTTATGAATCTGAAATGAGCTATTCTGTACAATGAGTAGTTCTACTTTTGGTATTTTAAGTATATTTTAACGCTCATACTTTTGTACTTTTTCCAAAAAAATCTTGTTGAAAACATTTCCTTTACCACTGGAAATTCGAAATTAGAAAAAAATTGATTTCAGCAGTGGTGGAGGGAATATTTAGATATTTTACTTAAATAAAATAGCGATACTACAGTGTAAAAAACATACTCCGTTACAAGTAAAAGTCCCACATTAAAAAATTTACTTAATGTGGATTTGAAGTATAAAGTAACATAAAATTGAATTTCTCAAATGAAGTACAAATATCTCAAAATTGTACTTAAGCACAGTACTTAGTTACATTCCACTGCTGGATTTCAGACAAATAGCCAGCGGTGGAAAGTATTGAGGTACTTTTACTTTACTTGAGTATTTAAATTTTATGCTACTTTATACTTCTACTACATGTCAGAGGGAAATATTGTACGTTTTACTCCACTACAATTATGTGACAGTTGGAGTTACTACAGTATTTACAAACAAAATATATGATCAATTTATAAAATATGATGCAAAATAGATTAAACTATCCAACAGTCAGATAGATAGAGAGATAGATGATACATGTATAGATGATACATAGATAGATGATAGATGATAGATGATAGATAGATAGATAGATGGATGTACTTTATTGATCCCAAATTGGGAAATTATTGAAAAAATTCTCAATTTGAGAAATATGACATTGGCCTACAGTATATAATAATATAACAATCTGAAAGGGACCTTTCTGCAAGAAGCAACAAGTACTTTCACTTTAATACTTTTTGTACATTTTGCGGTATATGTTTGTAATTTTACTTGAATGTAGGACTTGTGTATATATATATTGCATTCATATTTTCATCATATGCATGCTTCTTTTCCTTAAAAGGAACATGGGGTTGATGAAAAAACAGTTTACTTATAAGAATTGTTCCCCCCATGGCACAGTGACCATAGCCACTATAACTCTGTTGTTGTAATTCCTCCTGATTACCAATAGAGGTCTCTAAAGATCACACATTATTTCACATCCTGGTAAATGCAATGTTAAAGTCACAGAGAAATAGCATTTTTATCAGATGCTTGTATTCTAAATTGAACACATTTCTATGTATTTTCTGTCTGTGGAAACAGGCTATTGGTATGATGGATGATGATGGAGGGCAGATATAAGTCAATGGAGTATCAGTGAGGGAGAAAAAGAAAAGGTAGTTTTATTAAGATGCTGGTTCACTATGTAATGGTTATGATGGATGGAATAATGTAAGCATGTAATGGTGTTTTCTAGGTGGTAAAAGTAATGTAATTTTGGTATAAATACTCTAGAAGAATGCACATTTTGACACGTTATAGGTGCAGTTTGACATAAAAAAAATGAAAACCTTATAATTTTATCGTGACATGAATATTCTTCAGACAAGATATTATCTGAATGTATTTGCTGCTTGAGGCTGGAGCAGGTTGCGGTCTGTTTGTTCTGTTTACACAGCATGGACTGTCTGTTGCTCCTCCATTGTGCAAATTTTTTTTCCCGCTCTGTCCAAACTCAGAAGTTGCCAACCCACTAAGGAACTGCAGGCGATTAAGTGTAGGAGGATGAGGATAATTACAAGCTTGCTATATTCAGTCCAGTCCCCAGTTCCCAGATCCTGCCTTCCCATCCTCGCTCTCAGCCCCTCAGCTGGGGAGAATGTGAGGAAATGATCGGCTCTGCTCACCAAGAGGAGAATCACAGTCTTGAGACGCAGGGAAAATGTAGATGACCCAGATGAGCAAGCACTGTGATGCAACCACAAGCTTGTATATGTCCAGAAAATGAATCTTTATATTGCCAGAATTGGAAGAAAGGCACAACCAACAAAGCAGGTCAATAAGCTGACCCCTGCTTCAGATGTCATTCAGATATAAAGTGTAGAATGTTTGACTTGATAGAGGATTTAGTTTCTTTACAATCCAATCCTTAATCCTGCTGTGAGTTTACGGTATATCCAACAACTACAGTTGATTCATTGATTAGTTGATCAACAGTAGGTAACTGACTGTAAATGAAATATAATCTAAATATTATTGTGTAATGTTTATCAGATAAAACAAACAATTTGAAGATGCCACATTGGGCTCTGGGAAATGTTGTTTTTTTCTCTTTATATTCTGGCATTTTATGGACTCAACAATGAATCAACTAATCAGGAAAATAATTGACAGATTAGTCGAGTACTTCATTGTGGCTAGCATATTCTCATCCCAACTCATCACATACCGCGGCTTTGTCACGCCCCTTGGCGTCAAGCACCTTGGCGTCACTTTATTTTCGGCATCACAACCACTATAGTTCCCCCATCGCGTCACTTTAGGATTAGGCAACAAAACCACCATAGTTAGGTTCAGGAAAGAACTACACGGTTGGGCTTAAAACTATTACGTTTGTAAAGTGAAAATGACACTGAATGTTGTGAACACGGGACACAAATGAACAGCTGATTGACGTCTTCTGGATGAAAGCCTCATGTTTGTTGGACCCATCCACCTCCCCTCCCCCTGGCACTATGTGTCTATTCGCTCTTTAAACTAGGTCACCACACTCCCAGAGCACTTTCTCGTAACGTTGACTGTTGCTGCGGGAATGGGTTTACATTGTAGTTAATGGAAAGCTTGGTTCATTTCATACCGGCGCTAAGGGTTCCGTGTGCGACGGTATCCAACGCCGATGGCCGTGACAAAGCTTCGGCATTTGACGTCCTGGGAATGAGAACGAGCTGTTGTTTGGCCCTATCTACACGGACGTGACCTCCAGACAAAAAGTAAGCCATGATGTTTCCAACCATTTAAAAAATAAGGCTTGTTGTCGTTGTCAACAAAACCCATGAAAAGACCAAAACCATCATTGTGTCGCCCGTTCCTACTGATGTAAATCCTTAAAACAGGTCTCAAATATTTACTTTCATTTTTTAAAAAGGCTCAGTGATTTCCTAAAACAGCTGTAGTTTTTAGCTAACGTTACTCAAACAGGAGAGAATCATGTATTTGTTGGGGACTATTTTCAGCAGCAGATTAAAGGGGGCCTATTATGCTTTCCCCCTTTTCCTTTAGTGCGTTATATAGTTTTTTTGTGCATGTAAAAGGTCCGCAAAGTTACAAAGCCCAAAGTCTACACCAAAGGGAATTACTCTCCCCCGCAGAAACACTGCTCCTGAAACGCCTAGCTTGAAGTCCCGCCTTTTGTTCCGTAACATGGTGATGTCACCAAGTAACACATTTGCATAACGGCTAGTTTGGAACGCACTCAAACAAAGCTAGTTAGAGCGGAGCAGGAGTGGAGTCCGAAGGGTTTGGTTCGGTTGACCAATCACAACAGAGCGGGCCAGCTGACCTGATCTACAAGCCAGTAGAACATTGAACATGAAAGCATGTAAACATGATCTAGTAGAAACCCAAAATATAAGAATGCACCTGAAAATGAGCATTATACGTCCTCTATAATACACATTTGGTGCTCTAGTGATTATTTACAGCCGCAGGACGGTGTATATGGGATCGTCTCAAGATAAACTACAATGGTGTTCGTGAGATTTGCTCACATTAAGAAAAATCTACGGACTTCTGAACTGGACGGATACTTTTAGAAATTGAGAAAATCCCAAGTTAGTGCATTAAGAAACAGAACACACATTTCCACAGCAGGTTAAGAATTTAATTATTTGTTTATTTATTTATTTACGTATTTCTATCTCCAGATTCACCCACCCGAAAAATATAAATTCCGGTGTATTCCAAAAAAAAACAAAAGATAAAAGAAAAGAAAAGGAACAATGGCATCTTCATCAACCGCGTCAAAGGAATTAATCAACAAAATCAAAGTGGCAATAATTATTATCATTATTACAATAATAATTCAATGATCAGAATATCCACATTCATAACAAATCCATATACAACTGCAATACACTCTTCAACACCACTCTTCCATTAATATACACAAAATCCCCAAATGTCTGTCCTGTCAAAACAACAATAGATGAGTTTTGGGGAGGGGGGGGCTATGGCTTGTCAAGGGGTATGAAGATGAGTGACCAGAGGAGTTAATGGATCTAAGGTTAGTAAGAGTATAAGGGGGGAGGCACACTTATTTAGTAAGGACCTATACAAAAACAAGCAATGTTAAGTAAGGACAGTATACTTCCATGGAAGGATTCGCCGGTCTAACCAAATCGTAATAAAAGGTTAGAAGGCTCCATGAGAGGCAGAATTTGGGGAACAAAATTTCAAGAAATATATAAGGGTTGTCGGAATAAATATATAACTCTGAATGACAACCGTTGCAAACATATACCATAGGAACCTAAAGTGAAAGTCAGATACGCAAGAACTCAAAAACAGGTCGAGAATTTTCAAAGAAATGCAGATGGAGGTTTCTGGAAAAAAAAAAATTGTCTTAGTCTATATATGTACAAACATTGCTTGGTCACCCAAATCTACTTAGAAAAGCTTTTGAGTTGGTCAGAAAATGAGTGCAAGCTTAAGATTACGTGAGTTACTTCTTGTATGAGAGAGAGCTTCAAGAATGCAGCTATAAGTGACAGACCTTGCTGATATTCTGAGTCTGCACACAAAGTGCCTCCGACAGCTCAGTACATTTAAAAACCTTTCCATGCCTCAGTATTGGTAACTTGAGAAGACCTATTCATAGAAAGAGAGAGAAACATTAGAGGAAAAATAACTGTACACTCTGCATATACAAACAAACTGTATATACACGTAGACATACCATATATACACATTTATCCAGTATATATACAGAGATTTAGCCAGTACACACACTTATATACAAACACATTCACTCGTTTCAGCAGGACCTCTAACATATCTCTCTCTGTCGTCGCTTCAGTCATCAAGTGAAAATGGCAGGGATTTCAACTCAGACTGGTGTCAGTGGGGTCCATCCATTGAAATAAATGGGGAGTTTTACAGCAAATTTGACTGCAGAAATGTGGCCACACTGAAACCAAGAGTTCATCCTCCGCTCGGTTAAAACTCTACAGACAGATAGTCGAAAGTGGAGTACAAAACAATAGCTGTAAGAATGTCCTCATCCAAAGACTTTCACATCGTCCGTAAATGGAGAGCTCCATGGCGATTGTTGGGCGAGAAACATCCGTCCACTTTTTTTAGTGGTTGTTTTGAATGATTATAACCAATAGGAAGGGAAGGGGAGAAGGTTGGGGGGTGGGAGGGGGTACAGGTCACAGCAACGTGCAAACTGCTGTAAGGGGAGTAGGTAAAACACAAGTTTGTCCCTTTCGTCACAGTCCTTTAGGGCAATGATTCTCTCCACAAGATTGTCTTAGTAAGAAAACTTGGTTCATATAAAATGGATTATTTATGAACTTCCATTAGATAGAGGCATCTATCTATATCAAGAAATAAATATCTGCTCCGGAAGATTTCTGACGAAGAGTTTTTTTTTTTATACTATTGTAAGAATAAGCATAGAAATATAAATAATAACATTCTGTCCGGTTTTTTCAAAGTCTTCATTGAAGCAAGAGTTTTGTTCTGAAGCAGTTTTTCACGTGTTGTATTAGGCTGTGCATATTTAGTTTCCTTTAAAATCAAAGTCTGAAAGAGATTCGAAACGGAAGAGCTAAAACTATGAATCGAGAAAGAGATCAAGTGTGTGTTAATTGGAGTAAAAATGAAGTGGTTAAATAATGCTTTGAGAATGCTAGATAGATAAAGAGTGAGTAGATGAAGAGGAATCAAAGGGTAATTTGAAAAGACTATAAGAGAGAGAGAGAAATAAATGCTCTGAAAGTAAATCAGCTTTGACTGAAATTTTAAGAGAAGTCAAGCACCTTTGAAATATATCTTACCCACAATACACCTCCCCTCTCTCTCTCACTTTGGGCATCACGCCTTCCTTGGCCTTTGTGTTCCTCCATTCTGCTGATTGATCAGACTGCATAGCTGTTCTTTGCATGCTCGGCAGGCTCTAACAAACGCCAATATGTGTCCAGCCTACCTTTTTAAAAGTAAAATGTAGATCCAACCGTGAGGCGTCAAACACATTTAAAAAAAATCCTGTTATCAAATCAGAGAGAGAGGGCCCAAGTAAAGTAAAAAAAAAAAAAAAAACAACAACAACCCAGCATTTCCTTACATGGTCCGCTGGGGCTCTGCACCATCCTTTGAGCAAAGAGAATGGGACCAATGCCCCAAGTTCTCCCTTTGTCAGCCAATCGCATCACGAGAGAGGGCTCTGGACATTTGGCTATGCCACCCTGCGGACTGCCGATGGTGCATCAGCCAATTACGTTCCACATTGTCCTCCATGAAGCTGTGAGAGTGGCTAGGGGGAGAGAGAAAGGGGAGACAGAGAGAGAGAAGAAACGAGGGAGGGTGCTTGATCAGGTGCTATTGAAGCATAGCTAGAGACCGAGTATCTGCATGGTGGCAGTCTTTCCAAAGCTGGATCTCTTTTCTATAGTTTTTTGTGTTCAGCTCTGAGGCAACTGCTTGTTTACCTGAGTCACTGAGGTATTTTCACAGCAATGTTAATTTCTCAATCACGGATCGTCTCACATCTCTGAAAATATTCAAACCTATAGACCGCTTTTTTAAGCCAACATTCGTCACACACAAGTAAATTTCACAAGAAAAAAAAGTAGCCCTACAAGCTGTCTGAATAGAAGACAATCTTTCCCTGCGTGAGACTGCTAGCATTATTAACATTTGGTGGTTCAACAGTTAAACATTCATTGAGAGAATGACTCTAAGCTAATCCACTAGCACTGGTTTACAAAGTGCTAGCGTTGGCCGTGTTGACCTTTGACACCGTGATTGGTTCACTCTAAAGAGAAAAATGGCCGACACAAAGCTGAAACTCTTCAACTCGTCTTGGTTCAACCTGCACGTTTCAACAAGCTGAGTTGTTTCAGAGCGACACCAGTGTGTGAGGCTACAGAGACAAAAAACACAGTTCACATCCAGACAAACCTTACAACAGACAGTTCATACACAAAATGAAGGAACATGGATACACATTACAAACATTTTCAAAGACTCGTGTTTTCAGCATCTGACACATGAGGAACTAAAGAGTTCATTTCAAAAACACATCGTACAGTATTCCTGAAATTTAAATGAAACGGTTCGCTCTTTTAATTTGTTTTAATCAAACAGTTTCAGAAATAGATGCCAGCATTTTCATTTTGAAATGAAACTTCAAATTATGGAAACTACACAAAGAAGTTACTGGTTTTTTTTGTTGTTAAGCATCAGGGGTGTAATATATTCTTATTGTCTTAAGCAAGGCATTATAATGTGCATTTGGTCGATGACTAGCTAGTCTACTGGCCAAAGGATGCTCAATATATTTATCCCAGGCACTTAATGGCAGGCAAACCTAAATGGCTGAAATTATCTTTTCACACATAAGATGATCCTTGTTATAATGTTTAATGTAATAAAATGAGGTAACCTAAACTAAAAACATAAGGGGGGCTATCGCTAATCTGTCTTTAGTATTTGTACGCACTTACATTAGTTTTGGTGAAAATTTTAAAGATAAAACTTTTTTTTTCTTACAATTCTGAATAAAAAGTAAATAATAGTGGCACCACTTATCTTCTGTATGTGAACACAATCGACCAACAGTTTTTAACTGAAAAGAAAACAACCTTTAAGACTCTTTCATTCATCCATTTCATTCCAAGTAGCTTCATTGAATGTTAAAGTTATTAGTTCTCTGTGTAAACTGAAAATAGCACTTTGGGGATTGGTCTCCACAAATTTGAAATAACCCGTTCAATAGATGATCCGTCAATTTTGAGCCGGGGAGCTGCTTTTAAATAAACCCAGAGATTGGAGGAGGGCGCTTCTAAAACACATATATGGAAACCCCAACAACCCCGTTGGACATAAGAACACAACAGGATGCACAAAGAACAAAGACAAAGACACGTACAAAACATACTGGGGGGGGATACAAGTCCTGTCAAAGACACATTGCAGGAGACAGAGAGAGAGAGAGAGAGAGAAAAGACAGTGAGTGAATCATGAAAGAGGCAGTGCTATGGCAGACACAGACATTTGACTTGGAAAATGGCACCATTTGTTTCTGTTTAGCACCAGTTTATCACATATCGGTTCTGAGATTGAGAAGAGAAAAATTGCACGAGCTCAGTCCAAAAACAAGAAGTCCCTTAGATTGAAAAAAAAAAGGAAAAAAAGTTCCCCAAAAATTGTCTTCTGTCACTCAAACCTCTACGACGCTTGATCTTGTGTCTTTGAATCTCTGTTTTCAGCCCACAGATCATTTCTCTCACTAGCGAAGCTAACTTGGATCTCCGTCTGTTACTTCAGATCGCTATAGGAAAACCCTGTTGAAAAACACTCAAAGGCACTAAGAAAGCCAGACTACATCACCACATCTCTACTCCTAGACAATTTGCAGCCTGGCGTGTTCAGGATGCACCTACAGCACATCCGTGGGAGTCAAGGGTTACTATAACGCTTGCTAATGGCTACTATGAAGTCTTTGGGGTGCAAGACATTCTATAGTGCTTGTTCCTTACGTGTATTTATTTCTCGTGAAGCCACAGAAAGGCAATGAGTGCACAGAGCAGGTGTTCACATATCGGCTTGGTACGTACGTCAAAAGCTTTGTTTGACTGAATCAAAGAGTGTGTGATAAGGTATCATTATCTTGTCCTGCAAGACTGATACTGACTGAAGCTCCACGTGAGCATCGAAAGAACAAGTGTCCATTGAAGAGCCCTTTGTGTTGTGTGTTCATGTGTTATGCACTGTACAGTAGCTGTGTGATTACTACTCGTCTCCCGCACACTTTTCTTCTCTCTCTTGCCCGGGGAATAAGAAAATCTACGGCGGATTCTTTTCAAAGCATCGTCTCGCTAAATGGGAAAGACGGGGACAGTGTTTCCCTTTGTGTCATCTCTCTCTGATTTGGCTCAGTGTTGTGTTTGACCTACTCCCCCTTCTTCTGCTATGCCTGTAGTTGCTGCTGTTGCCGTGGTTCCTGTTGCCTGTGAGGTTGTCATGGGGGAGGATGTTTGGTTGCCACGGAGCTCTCCATTCTGACTAGGATGTTGATGAGGAGTGGGTAGAGAGGGAGGGTCTACAGTTTGGGGGAGGACTCCATTGTGGGGCGAGCTGTCAGAGGAAATGCCCGAGGAAGAAACTCTGAGGCCTTGATCGTCGGTTACCGCTCCTCCTCCTTGTCCTCCTCCGCCTCCACCACCTCCCCCTCCACCTTCAGTTTTCACACCGGGGTCTGCAGAACCCAGGGAGGAAAGCTGGTCCTCCTAGCGAGATAGAGAGAGAGGGGAGGGGAAAGAGGAGTGGGAGCAGGGAGAGATGGTCGTAGGAGAGAGGCCATTCAATGAACGATGGGAGGGATGTGAGGAGTTGTAGAGGAGATGTCCAATCAAGGCAGATAACGTGACATGTAGAGGGAGAAATCACATGTTGAAGAGGTGTGAGAGTGTGGGAGGAAGTAAGAATAGTGAGATAAAGATGGGGAGAGGACAAAGGAGGAAAATCACCAGAGAAGGGATGTGGTCCAATTGTGTGGAAGTGGGAAAACATCAAACATTGACAAATACAAAGAACCGGTTGGAATGAGTACATGTAAAAGCAATGGCAGAAGCAAAGGAAGGAGGAATCAGAAATAAAAGACAAGTGATACGGGGTTGGAAGAACCACACAGACAGAAAAAGAGAGAGGAGAGAGAGAGAGCCAAATGAGTTACGAAGTTGATGCATGACGAACACCAATAGAAATGGCAGCACAGGAAAAGGGACACAGGGAAAGAGGGGATGAAGGGGGAATTAAAATTCTTGAGGTCAAAGGGTGCCTGATCCTCTTTGGATGATTAGCAAGGAGTGTTTATCAGGTGTCAGGTAAAGTGTCATTCTTTGCCAATGAGTACAAATCATGTCCAATAAGTTTCTATGTAAATGTGCGAGCAGCGGAAAGTACTTTAACTTAAAGACTCTAGAAGAACTCTACACTTATGGCTTCTTTAAACATCTTAACAGCACATACTGTAGCATCAGCCTGCTACTAAAGACATGCAAAAAGCCACAAAGAGCTCAGCACCAAATTTAAAAAGCAAGATAAAGGTGCACCCTACAGCCTGGCAGGAAATCCAAACCTGTCGAATTCACCGACCAAAACGTCTAACCCAAACCCACTGAGCACAAAGCAATGAGCTGCTGCATGGGCATTCATCCTGGGTTGGAGCTTTTGATCAGTGATTAAGTCAAAGTTTGGTTTTGCCATCTTTTCTTACCTACATTGGCGCCGAATAACAGCAATGCAAGACTAGTTATATTATTAGTTTATGTCAAAGCCTTCACTCCCAGTCTTGTTCACTGACGTCTGTGTGGGAGCAGTGGGAAGAGAAAACAATTGGGTTATTCTGCCAATAGACAACTATTGGAGGACTCTATTCATAATGGTGCTTAATGCATCCATAAGCTGCTGCAAGATGATTTGAATATAGAAGCATTTTGAAAGCTGAAAAATCACAGTTTTACCATCAGACCTCTAGAACCTCTTGAAATAATTGCACTTGATTTATCTTGCTGTGTGGTGTCTAGACATAATTACAGAGACTCACTGGAAATGTACGACGAGTGCAGAGCCGTCTAAAAGAGCTTGGAAATATGTGCATACTAATTGAATTCAGGTTTATCAAACTTTGGAAAATATATGCATGACATTAGATACCACTTTAATGCAAGAAGTATGAAATACTGTCACATGGATGGAATGACGTGCTGTAGAGGGGAGAGACAGGAAGTAGGAGGGATAGTTTGGTCTGCATCCAGTAGAGAAAATGAATCAAAAGGATTGAAATTATCACTGGATAAACTGTCTGATGAGTGTGTCCATTGTGAGTGGAAGGTGTTTCCATTTCACTTAAAAAAAAAAAAGAAAAAGTGAAAAGAAGAACGAAAACCCCAAAATTGGATGTGAATTAGCGGGCCTTTTCTCTTCTCAATCAGAACCAAAATGAATGAAAACATTTTCAGCTGCTAACTGGTGCTATGAACAGCTACAGTGGACATTTACAGGATGCCAGTAACACGACTCCACTAACACTTGTTTCGTTACTCTCAAACACGACCGACAGTGTCGTTTAATGTCCATGTGTAGACCAATACACATGTCTATTAAACTCAGGAAATCAAGCAGCCGAACAAAGACATGGCAAAAATGTTTACTGACATCCTTTTTTAAAAACTTACCAAGCTTGCTTCACTCTCTGTGGGCTGTGGTGTTTGATTACTTGGTGCATTCAATTACAGCTTGGTGTGAGAGTGTTTTTTATGCTAATGAAAATTGTGGGGTACTGGAGACAGAAACACAAAACACTTAGTGGAGAACTGAAATGTTAGGTGTATAGTAATGATGCAGATATCGCACACACAGGCTCTTACCCATCTCCTCCAATCTCCAATCAATTTGAATCGTGGATGTCTATAGAGCAAACTGTAAAATCGTTCTCACAGTGTTGGTTTAATCAACTTATATATGGTTAAATTAAAGGAACCCCCTGTATGGCTTAAGAGGACTATAGCTTGCCAGGTGAAAAAGAGCTCTAACTCGGACGCAAAACACATTTCACACATCCTCAGACGCACCGTAAACAACGTGGCCACCATTCAACCAAATAATGTGCCCAGGTGCCAAAAATGCATACGCAAACACATAAATATCAGAAACAAAGACTCACTGAAAGACACAGAAAATACACACACACACAAAAAAAAACAACATGTGCACATTAATCAGTGTTCTTCAGGGAAGGATTGGGTCAGATACGGAGATTTCCCATAATTCCCATTGTTTATCTGAGGGCGTGCTGGGAGGGATGAAGAGTGGAAATGTAAAGTTCATGTGTAGGAAACCAAAGCGGGACAAAAATATGTTTTGTGTGTGCGAGGGAGAAAAAAAAAGATCTATATTAAAGGAGAATTCACACAATATTCAGAGCCTTTCAGACAGATTTATCACCAAGAACGGTAATCACTCTACAAATTGGTTTTCAACCAGCTATTTAACCAGTAAACATGCAACATTTCATGTTTTATTTCTTGTTCATAAATCTGGACACTAGTCTATGAAACCATAAAACATGTGATTGTGTGTATTCTCTTTAAATTCAGATTTTTTTTTTTACGTAGCTGCTTGGCAGAAAGTAACAATTCTTCAATCAAAAGTAAGTAACTAAAGCATATTGTCGTTGGGCTATTGTAGGAACCAGAGGGGATTTACATCCTGTTTGTACATAAAAAATACTGTATATTTTTCACTCGATGGTTGATTATCGTTTATTAAGATAATGTTTAGTATATTCAAAGTTAAGTGAAAAAAAATGAGGTGACTATTAAATGTGATGAAAATCTGAGTTGAATATTTGCAAATGCCATCATCTGAAAATATCGGAGCTTAAGAATCAATGGTATTCATTGATTATTTTGTATTTCTCTGCATTTCACGATTTACCCAGTGCAAAGAGTTACAGGAAGGTCTCCGTATATGACGTGAACATCATTTGTGATAATATATGCCTGTGCGGTTGTTGGTCTGTGAGTGTGTGTGGTTGTGTGTGTGTGAACAAGCGATGGCATTTCCACTTGCAGAGGGCTGCGACAGTCACACACAAAACATGTGATGTTTAATATTTTTGAAAAGACATTAGAAAGGTCGAAGCTGCTGTAGTACTTCTATGTATTTCTGCCAAGGCGTGTAATATGATCATTGGTCAACATAAAGTGAAAAAAGCAAACTAATTCATCTCAAATAATTCAAATAAACTCCCTACTCCAGGTCTCTGTCGCAGAATATTTCCAGTGGATACTAGAAGGCAGGGTATTGTGTTGGAAAGGTGACAACAAAACCATCAGCTCACCACCTTTTTGTGGTCAGTTTTTTTGGGTGTTGGAGGAGAAGGAATCTGACTTCATACAATCACTGTGCAGAAATGACACGTTTTTGTCATTTGTCAGAGAAGAAGAGACTTTAAAGCTGCATTAAGTAAGATGTGTGCATGGAAAAATGATTGTTAATTGACCCTTCGCTAAGTCCCGCCCCTCGAACACAGACTGGCCAATCATAGCGTGGCATCGGCTCTGCTCCATAGACTCTCGTGCAATCATTTCCAGATTTTCTTCATTACCCACTTTACAGGAACAGTGTTGTTTCCTAATTTCATTGCCTTCCGTCTCGATCGCTAGGTGATCTGTTGGTTCACTTTTATGCTGTGATCTGCAACATACACTAACTATATTCTGTGCAGGTGATCTTTTTTCGCCGATCGCTGAATAAATACTTCCAGGTCGTGAATAAAATTGATGTGTGTCATCTACAGTCCCCCCTCTTTCATTCTCAACCTAGCAAGGGACCTCCACCCCATTTGTTTCAACTTAAACCTGAACCTTCTATCTTTTTAACCTGTTTTTGTGGCTGAATCAGTTTGACATCCTGATATATATCCTTCAAACACATATTTTACACCATTCTGTCTGCCTCTCTGCAATTGCTTATTTCCAAAAATGAGATAATATTTATGCAGAGAGTGCAGTTAGTGACAGTGTGGGCTCCATGCAGCGGCGTGGGGGGCGGGGCTTAGCGAAGGGTCAATTGTTATTCTTTTGCACTGATGATGATGACTCAACCAGGAGCGTGTCATGCCAATTCAAGCCACAGAAGAGCTCCAACTGTGAGTCATGTAACATCGTCTATGGGAAAAATGAACGGGACTTTTACTTCCGGAGGCGCCTGAAATAGCTTCTCCCACTTGATTTCACACCGCCCTCCTTTAGTGGGTCTTCACTAGAACTGTAACTATGCTGAGGAGTTTGCTAACTTAGCTAGCTGTCTCCTGAAAGTATAACACACTTTACAAACAGAGACCGAGTCTTTCTTCGCCCTCAGTTCGCCTGGAGTTCATTAAACACAGCCTCTCTTGTTTTCAGAACAAATCATTCTAAATGGCAGCAAATGTTCAATCCAAACTTATATTTCATCTACATTCAATTTCCAGCCTCTCTAGTACATTTGGTATCCTTGGGTGAAAAGTGATCAGTCAGCCTGCTGCTGTGCACCGACTTTGTATTAAATGATTTATGGTTACGACACTTCAGACATCATATTTCAGATGAACACCCCTCGCTGCCAAGTTTCTTAGCGCAGCTTTAAATCTCTGAAATGTTTTGTCGTCACTCTTTCAACGCAGAGGCGTGCCCTTCAAGTAACCTCTGTCCAAACACTCTGTGACAGGCCTCTTTTGTTTTTCCTGAGAGATAAATGGAAAAGTAAGTGGGGCTGTCAGTGTGTTGGCTTGCAGTGAGTTCACAGGATGCTGCGTATGGACAGGGACGCACATAGAGAACAGTAGAAGTGTGAAAAGAGGCAGCAGGTTATGGATGGAGAGTGAGAGTTTGCCGGTTTGTTTATTACCTGGTTACTCGGGGTGGGACAGGCGCGAGACGGGGCTGCACTAGGATGGACTGACGCCTCCCCTAAGAGAAATCACCGTATCTCATCAACATAGGAGGAGAGGAGAGGAGAGGAAAGGAGAGGAGGATTGAAAGCAGGAGGCAGAAGGAGGAGGAAGCTGAGGAAAACAACAGCCACCCAAAACAATACATACACAAATGTACAACAAAAAAATGAACAGAACACAAGGACATAAATACACATAGAAAATGCTTACTATCGCACATTTACATACACATACATAACGGCAACCATTCACGCACAACATGATCAGACAACCCAACAGCCTGAAAGCGTTAAAGCAGCTTGCCATGCTGTGTATCATTAACAGAAATCATGCTTATAGGACGATAAAGGAAAAAGGCGTTCAATCGTGCACTCCAAACGACATCTGCATCTGAAAGCAGCTGATTAATCCAGTCGACTTTGGAAAGCTGAATCTTGCATGTTTCGTGGTTCAGAAGCGTAAAAAGAACATGCAAACATGCAATCATCTACTCTATGAAGATAAATATATATACACTCTTAGAAAACCCAGAATTATATTTGCATAAACATCCAAAGATAAATAACAGAGAATAGAGATTTCAGCATTTTACTGTAACACACACCACATCCCATTCACACTCAAAAATGACCAACATTTAAAAAGTTGCAACGATACGTACGGGTAAAAGAGCACAGTCAAATCTTATATGAATGAAACATTGAGATGATTAATGTCACTGAAAGCTCAGGAAGTCGTTTCCTCATTAAATACAACTCAAGTCCACAAAGTTTAGCGACATCTAAAGGACGGCTCTGCAAATAATCAATATAACAGTTGAATGTAAAAAACAACAACAACAACAACAACAACTGATATTGTGCAGAAACTGCCAATAAAAAGAAAATGATTTGACTTGTTTAACTGGCACTGACTGTTCAATATCAATTCATAATGAATTAATAATTTGTTTAAATTATTAGTAAATGTTATTACATCACCAAATAAAATATATTCCAACCCTATTAAAATACATAATTTCTTACTGTAATAATATGATGTAATTTATTGGATTAACATGTTTTATTATATTTTCAACCAATTTTGCTGAATTTTTTTGCTCCCATATTTACACAGGGTGTCTGCCATGTCCAACAAATTAAATTAAAGGCTTTTTAAATACACAGGATGCAATTTAATACATTTTACACAATCATACCAGCCAAAGCAAAACCAGTAGGGACAATAAGGCCTAATTTTATTTATTTAAAGGGACTGTTTGTAACTTCTTACACGTATAAATCAATCCGGGTCGGTGTCCCATGCGTGCTCACGTGTGGCTACGCTGTTCAGACAAGACTCCAACACAAACTACACGGAAACACCAAAACCACAAAGTTCTATCTAGTGAAGCCCGTCTGTTAAACAGTGTTGGCCGTGGTCGCAGAGAGAAACGTTATCGTCTCCGACCAAAACTCCGGTGTCTCCCCTGTTCCCTCCAACCGCGGTCGGGAGGCTGAAGCAGGAAAAGTCAACACTAGGATCAGCAGTGATTCATGGAGAGACCTTGGTCTGGTCAGCTAACATTACTGCCAAGCAGCTGAAATATAGAGTGATATTGTGCTTTTAGTTGACGTGTGTCGCCTCACTGTGTTGACAGATGCTCGAGAGAGAGCACAAGCGCGAGCAACAGGACGCTGACTTTCGTTGACTTAACGGCCACAGGTGTCGCTGTTAACAAGACATTTCTGATTCTTACAAACAGTCCCTTTAACTAATTAACGTGATGAATTAATTAAATTTAAGTTTTTGATAAAATTGACACTTGTTGATTACAATTAAATTGTGGATTGATGTTCCGGGATTAATGGAGCGAAACATCAGTGAAAAGTGGCTCCTGGCTGTCGACCCTGCAGCCGGCCCAGTGGCACCGTCGGAGGTGCGACAGACAGAAATGCCCAGCAGGTATAACCACCTGTGCTTCCACTTACAGTAGGAGTTGATATGCTTCCTAGCCACTGTGACTACAGTAATGATTCAGTAATGTTTTCTACAGCTCTGATGCTGCTGACTGACAAAAAAAGGATTCAACAGCTTCCTGCACGCACAATCCGCCGTTGTTGCACCAATCTCACTTGTATTTTATAGGTGTGTATCGTCTCTCCCGACAGCACTCAACCACATAAAAAAACAAATGTTACTGTCAACAGCAGGCAAAAAAAACTATTCAAGAGTTTTTGATGGGATATAATGCTTTTTAAGAGCTGCAGGTAGCCTGTTACATTATTTGGCAGTTATCACCAGTTGCTGAAGTGTACTTTTATTTACTCATACAGTAGTCGCTAATGCATTCATGTCCTTCTAATAGCAGTTGTGAAATCTCTAAATATCCGGAGGGAAGTCAACTTTTTTGCAGTGAATGTTTATTTTGTAGTCATCACACAGATTATAGCATCCTGCACCTGTGTTAGGCCTAATTAAGTGCAGGGTGTTGTTTTGGAAGCTGGTAGCAGTGGCCTGAGGAAACAATGGCATCATGCCTCTCCCCTCTCACTCCCTATTACTCTCATTTACTGCTCCCTCTCTCAGCTGCTACCGGTGCACCAGTCTCACCCAGTGAAGCTCAGTGTCATCACACTGGTTTGAACAAGCAACTGTTACTACAGCATGCTTACAAAAATAAACTAAGATGATGACCATGATAAACATTACATCTGCTAAACATCAGCATGTTAATATTGTCATTGAGTGTGTTCCAATCCACGTACTTCCAGAAGTACACTTCAATGTAGTGCACTTTGTGCGCTCTGTACTCACTTGAGTAGTGCGTAAATTTCAGCGGGGTAGGGTCGTCTCAAAACGAATACTCTGCGGCGCACTGACCGGAAATGAAGATCGAAACATTTGACTGCGGCTCGCGGTCTGTCTCTCTTTTAGCTGCTTTAATGTTAGAAGCACACTATATTCAAGTATCTTAAATATGGTATAAACATGGTACAGATGTCTTGAGTAAAGGATCTTGGAATAAAGGACTCTATAAATGTAGTTGTACGTTGCTCCTTCAAACAGCTGAACACTGAAGGTTCCCTGCAGCTTGCAGATAACCTCCAGCAGCACAGTTTGAATGTTAAGCAGGTCGCTGCTCTCTTCTGTAATCCAATAAACATTTTTGTCAAGGCAGTATTGGAGCTTAAATTGTCACTGGTAGATATAAAGCCATATGCTGCCTCTAAATGTTGGTGTAACCCTTTAACTCTCTTCTTAATGGTTCTTCACAGACTCACACGCCGGTTTAACAATTCATTTATTTAGTTCTAAAAACATTTCTTTTGTCATACACACTGAGATTAACGAACATCTCCACCGACAAATGATTATTTTATTGTTAATAGAGAAAGAATAGAGTTTGGTATCAGTGATTCATTGTAATTATTCACTTTAATTCAGTGTAAAGGCATGTGTCTCTTTTCAGCCTCGTACTAGAAGATGTTGCCAAAGTAAAATGTATTTATTTATTTAAATTTATTTTTTTAATAATTGTTTTGTGTCACAGACTTTTTAAAACAGAATGATAATACTCCCCCAGAAAACAGGTACAACACCTTTTTTTGCTGACAATGAGCAATGACTCAACGTGATTCATTGGGCGTCCAAAAGTCCTGATTTTTTTTCTTTACACTAAATCTCTCTCGGTTTTATCTATTTATTTTTGTTATAATCTGCACTAAATCCCACATACTTTTTTCCTAATTGCCTACACTTTATGGCACTCACTTCTTCGTCCTACGCTGCTAACTTTATCCATCTGGCACCCAACAACACAATACTTATAGGGAACGTGCAACGTGGAGCTTCAACTAGAAAATTTAACTAATCTAAACTATATTGATAATCGATTAATTGTTTAGGATTTTATAAAGCAAAAACGATAAATGTTCTCTCTATTTTAGGTTCTCAAGTTTGAGAATTAGCTGATTTTCTTTGTCTTATATGATAGCAAATTGAAGATGTTTGAGTTTTGGACAGTTGGTCGGACAAAATAATCAATTTAATGTCATTTTGAGCTCTAAGAAACTGTGATGGGCTTTCTCTTTTACAGTTTCATTGGTAACCTTGACGGAATCCTGGTAACTACTCTGCGCCATAACAGTGAGGACTTGTGCTCACATAATTAATGCTGAATATATATTTATATTTTTTTTTCTACGTGTAGCCTTGTGGGATTTCTCAGAATATATAATTGTCACATTATATGTAATAATGGCCATCAGTGTGATAGCTCTGTCAGCTCTTCCCTCTTAGTATGTTTCATTATTTCTCCCCTCCCTTTTGATGGGTGACTATAGAAATCTACCGTGAGGTGTTTCTTTGAATTTTCATGCCATTAATTGACGAAGAAAATCATAATTACAACCAAATGAAAGAAGGAACATATCAAGTGGGGATATTATTTGAGCAATTTGACAGCTTTTTGAAGGCTAATATTAGCATTAAAATGCGTCATATAAACTCACAGCAATAGATTTATGAGAAAACCCCACACATGGCATCAGTAAGGGATGATTCCTGGATGTTTTATAACCATTGTGAAAAGGCTAACTTTCCCCCTTTTCACTAGGCCCTGTTCCCCAAAATGAACAGTGTTTAGTGTCTGCTTAATTACTTATCTAAAATAATAATAGTAATGGTATTTCGACACACATTTCACCTTTAACAAATATTGCACCGCCATGTTGGGTTTTCAATAACATTTTGATTAATTGTGCAGCCCTAATTTCTACCCTGTGGTATTGCTACTTTTACTTAAAGATAGTATATTAATTGCTTTGTATTGCCAATGTGTGAACGGATTGTAATGTAACTTAAAAACTAAGACCTTTCCCGACTTTCTCAGTTGCCTATAACGGCCTGTGGACTGATTTCTATGTAAAGGACTCAAGAACGTTTTGCTGGAAAAAAATCCAAAAGGATATGACGTTTATGCACGCTCCCGAGTGTCTTGCCTCTCATACTGCGGTCTATAATTTCTCTATAACAGACCGTTGCTATGTGTGTAGCAGACCGTTGCTATGTGTGTAGCAGACCGTTGCTATGTATAGCAGACCGTTGCTATGTATAACAGACCGTTGCTATGTATAACAGACCGTTGCTATGTGTGTAGCAGACTGTTGCTATGTATAACAGACCATTGCTATGTGTGTAGCAGACCGTTGCTATGTGTGTAGCAGACCGTTGCTATGTATAACAGACCGTTGCTATGTGTGTAGCAGACCGTTGCTATGTGTGTAGCAGACCGTTGCTATGGGCGCAGCTCTGATGTGGGACTCTGGCGGAACGTTTTTGTGTCAAAATATTGATTTCTTAAGTAAGTAGCCGTGTAATAAGCGTGATAATGTACAGCTAGCGGGTCATTGTTGTGACAGAAATCCCTTCAGGGCGATGAGAGACAAGTCGGGGATTCTTTCACAACAATGACCGGCTCGCTGTACGTTATCCCTTAACTTAATGGACGACGTGGAGGGATGTCAGGATGCTGACTGCAGTTCACTCAACGGCCACAGGTGTCATTAATAACAACGATTTTCTGAGAGTTACATGTAGTACCTTTAACGTAAAAGATATGAGTACTTCTTCCACCACCGCTGGTGACAATCACGAAAAAAAAGAAAATAGATTATTTCAGTGTGAATATGAGAGTGTCGGGTCGTCATTAAAATAAACTGATCTGGATAAACGTCCAAGTCTTTGTGCATGAGTGGTTGCTCTCATTACCTCTTCCATTCTTAGCATTATTCGTCAAACACAAATGCATATATATATATATATATATATATATGCACATTATATACACATGTATATACAATATATGTTCAAACGCACACACTACATTTACAGCATGAGTCATGCTTAGAGGTGGGCTAGTTCACTCTGACAGGATAAGAAATGGGGCGGGTTGAGAGCATGAAATGAAAACCACTAAAGAGGGAAGCTCCTGAAGACACAACACCACCACCACCACCAACACCACCACCACCACGCAGCATCTGGGGCTCAGCTGTTCAATAACCTGAGCGAATAACTCTGGTTCTACATCATGTGTGAAACAGGTTTAAGGAGTTTTAACCCCGACATGCTCGGCAGGAACATTTGACAGAAACATCACCACAGACCGAGGAACGCTCACAAGCCCAGCTAGAATCTAGCAGCTTGAGCTGAGTGCAAACAGCAACACAGCTCTTCACAGATCTTCAAAGCTCCCAGGTATGTCGGCAGACAGATGGCAGTCAAAACCCAAACACAGGGACAAGGTCAAGGCAATCAAGAGGGACCACATTCACACAGCAGACGAAATAATAACAGTAGCAGGGGGGGAAAAGAGAGGTAGAGGGGGATAGCAGAGAGAAGACAGCACGGGCCATCGTACGGACTCGACGAGAGAAGAAGCAGTCTCACAGACCTGATCAGCGAAAATCCTGGTTTTTGGCTCAATCACGGGTCCTCCCCTTAACTCATCCTCCACAGCCATGAGTCTTGGAAGCAGAGAGAGAGAGAGAGAGAGGGAGGGGAGGAAGGGGTACGGGGTGGGGAGAGGTTGACAGAAAGAGAGGGAGTATTATGAATCCAAGATGATACTTAACAAGAAGTTGAGCAGGTGCATCTCCAACATCTGTCTCAACAACACCACCACAGTGATAAGATGTTGGTTACCTGAATCTCAAATCTGCTCAATCTTTTAAGCCCATGCAAATGTCGAGCAGCAGTAACCCAAGCCATGCTTTCTGAGGCACTGCCAATTTTCACTGGTGGAGCCTCGCTTTTTCTCTCTTCGCCCCCCATGGGATTCATCAAAGCCTTTTTTTGCTCCATTTAAGGTGTTTTCAAAGCGCAATTACGGCCAACTGTGGACAATTACGCTCGGTTAAGTTGAAGCGAACAGTTCAGTAACAGATCCCGATCATCCCCAGGGAATTGCCCATTTTATGTAATATGGACTGGACCAAGGCACGTGGTGGAAAAGCCTTTGACTAATCATTTCAAAGACTTCCGCTCGCAGATATGAGCTCACTGATGGGAGTTTTCATGAGCCATCAGACAATGCAGGTTTCCCAGCTCCCGTGATTATCCAAGTGCTCCGAATAGGGTCATTCAAGGATAGTTCTCATACAGGAGTATCTTGACGTTACACAGCCAACTGGCTAAACTGGGAACATTGGTATGGTGGTGATAAATGCCAAATAGAAGTTTGGTTTCATTGGGTTGCCTTCATGACTTTCCGTCTGTTTTATAAGATTTTACAGCGGTAAGTAGGGTAGTAGTAGCGCACGAAGGAAGACTTTATGTCAATTTATCTGGGTAAAATGACAAAGAAAGATTGAGTGTTCGTTAAGCCGCCAAGCCAATGAAATAGCTGACAGCAACATTTAATCACCACCATGTTCCAATGCAGAGTAAATATACCACCAATCAAGTCCTATCGTGTCACTCGAGGCTACTTTCAGCACATTCATATTGTTTTATTCACAACACAGAGAGGCACATGTTTGACAATAAAGAACGAAAATTCACAGGTGAAGTTTCAAACATAAGTGTTTGGATGTTTTATTCCATAAATAATGTACAGTGTTGAGAGAGTTTTTTTTTTTTTTTTTTTTTTTTTTTTTTTTACAAAAGAAGAGAAAAGAAAAAGAGTCAATCATACTGTAAGCACACACAGAGATATAAGCACTGTCCCAAAAAACAATGGAATGTAACATGGGTATACAGCATTAAGATTCTGACATGACTTCAAGAGGCAGACAATGATTCATGTGGGTGATATGTTACAAAAAAAATAAGCTTTTTTTATATCCAGTTGTACTTCAAGTAGTGTGCTTTTTGAGGTCAAGTCGTACATGTAAGTCAAAACAATGTGTGAATCTACCAACATGAGGTCACAATGTCTGAATATTTTGCTACAGAGAAAAAAGGCAAGAGACAAAGGTGTCAAATAGGATGGAAAGTTGATGGAAAGAAACAACAGACCTGGATCAAACAGCAGCTGCAAATACTTTCTTTTGCTTTTCCAACATAAATTTCTTTGACTGGAAACTTACCTCTCAGCATGTGATTGGTGTTCATGCAGCAGACCGCCACAACCCAAACGAAGAAGTACTTGCAACTATTTGACACAGGTCTGTACAAAGGTGAGTGTAAAACCCTTGGCTGTTGCTACAAGCCATGTCAGTCAGACCGATATTGATCACACACACATCAAGCCGAAACTCATCACCACTATGAATTCATTTGCAAGATTTAAACACAAGTTTTTGCCGTAGTACAATCTATACAGCCTATCAATATATTCTTGCTACAAAAGAGAGGCGGATATACTGACACCAGAATATTATCTACTATATCTCTGGAGAGGGAGAAAGAAAAATAATATGGTTGCCCTTTTAATAATAATATTTAAATCATACTGTAACTGCATAAGTACTGTCTAACTTTCTTAAACAACTATTCTGATCACCATGTCACTGGACACCACCAATGACGGACTGCGGGTCAAAAGGCATACCAAGCATATACAGCAAAATCATACAGATATAAGGAAAGAAATCATCGCTTTAATTAATAAATAATATCCATTGCAGTCTTTCATTTTAAATGCAGATAATTTCACAAACACCGTACAGATAAGCCAAAAACAAGTTGAGAACTTAAGAACACACTTTGCAGAACATACTGTTGTCAAAGAGTCACGTCATTGTTGTCATGTTGTCTCTGTGGTATTTTGCACTTTACAGTATTCCAAGTCTTTATTTTTTTTTTTATTTCGGTTTACTGTGGATGGCACCTGGTAAAAGATTTTGGCAGGAAGTTACTGTTTCTTTATGTACACAAGATGCATACGATATACTGTACCTCAGCAGGATCCTGCATGTGCATCTGCACAGACAGCACAGATTGTTTCTATTATTGCGCTTCTCCTGCTAAAAAGTTAGCTATTGCAAGGTTAAAATAGTTATAATCTCACTCTCAATAGAATTCATATATATATATATATTTCATATATCATTATTGTTATGGCTCTTGCATCACAGACTTTAATATGCTATGGATTATAGTTAAAAATAGATTATTACTATAACAGGTGCATTTAATTTTTTTCCCCGACTGCAAACTCACCGTAAATCTGTTGTTCAGTTCACGGCAAGCAGCGCGGGGAAGATAAATAGTTTATATTTAGAATAACGTAAATGCAATAAAATATTTTAACAAAAAAAATAAATAAATTTAAGAGCCTGTAGCCAACTAATGGGATCACTACCCTGAAGAAAACAAATATAGATACAAGTGCTACAGTTAAAGTGGATTCAGTGTTTCCAGTGGATTTAACCTAGCAGGACCTAAAACTCAATATTTGGCTTTGGTTTAAATTCAGCCCGTTCACACGAAAAAGTGCATGAATGCCACGATAATGCGCAAGGCGTTTGGCGAGCAATAAGTACGCCTTTCTTGATTTCCGCGTGTCATTCGTACGCCATGTCTCCTCCACTGACTGCAACTTAAACGCATCCATTAAATGCTACGGTAATGGTACAGGTCCACAGCCTCCGTTCTTCCCAGCATTGGACGCTTGATAGGCTGCTACTAGCACTAGGCACCTGATTGGACGAACACGTTCCCTCGTGGGCTGCTGCTTCCAGCTTTCAAACCGGAACCAACATTCGTTTTGGAAACTTTCTTCTCTTATAACACGAAAACAGTTCACCGAAATGTGTTTCTGACAACATTTTATGTGAGAAATAAGCCACGCAGTTGCTGAATCTCTTTCCTTTAGATCAACAACGCTTTGCTTAAAAGTTTCTATGGAGTTTCCAGAGGTGGCGAGTCGCGCCGGACTACGTTAGTGACGTTTGCCACTTGATGATTGTCACGTGTTTTCCGTAGTTGTGTTACGTTGTTTCCGTACGTATTTTACTTACTTACTTTTACTTTACTTCTTGCATAAACTGCGGACGTTTGCATGGCGTACAAATGACACGCGAAGTGTCCGTGTAATGTCGTGGTATTTACACGCCTTCCCGTGAGACCGTGTTGTTAAATTAGGTTGTTGAAGAACAAAAAGTGTATCTGGTCTAATGACAGATATTGGATTTGCTCTGAGCTTCAAGTAAAGTTTACGCACAGAACGTTAAGGCTTCTCTGAAAGAAAATCTCGGACACTTGAAACATGATGCTAAGTGTTTATAGTTCTGCAGATGAAGAGATTTTTTACAAAGGAGCCATGAATTCAGGATCACTTGCGCTCCGTTTTGCAGAACCTGAGCTTGCATTTGCATCGATGTACTGTAATGCTTCTGAATGTGAAAATTTAACATAAAAGTCAATTTAAGATGAAATATAACGTAAGGCTATGGTTACACTTGTCATTTCACTAAGATTTCGGAGTCCGTCCACACTTTCTGCTCTCTTTGCATTGCTCATACATGCGTTCAAATTCGAATCCAGATAATGCTAGTTTTGCAATGCGTTCGATGATATGGTCTGGCTCAGTGAATTGTGAGTAAAACTGACTTGGAAGCATCCAGATCTGCTACTTAATTCATCCTTGTGTGGTCAGATGATAAAAGTCACACAGGATACACGTGTACGCCTTGGAGATATCAGTTTCCTGCGCACTATGCTGTATGTGTGCAGCAGATTTACTGTATTCACTTTAAGCTTGCACTCCAGGGGAGCAATAATCAATGGTTTGGCTTTAAGTGCTCTGATAAAGTTCCTTTACGATGTGGCATATTTCCTTTATTATGCCATCATGCTTGAATCTTCATCATCGTTTGTGACTTTCTCCCCTCTTCCGATTACACCATAGCATCGTATGAATGTAAAAAAAAAAGGAGAGAGGTATCGGTCCCCCATGTAGAAAGATACATCAGCAGTCCTTCATGGTTCACCTTGATTTAAAATGGAAGAGCTAATATTAAACCGTGGTCTTCCATAGTCCTGCGCCTGAAGGTCCAAAACAATGTGTTGCTTTAAAAAGTGCAGACATGTTTCTGAAGTTTTTTTTTAATTTTCAATCCTCTTGTGCTTTTGCGGTGCAATCTCGTGGGAGAGTCAATTGAAAATTAAGCTAAATGGAATCATCTGAAATGATCCCGATGATCCAGTTAAAAGCTCGTAAAAATGGCTGATGATGAGTGCCGCAGCACAAGGATATGGGAGGGTTGTTTTAAGGGTGTTTTTATGTACAAGGTTTAAGATGTTTCCTCATAAAAGACGAGCAGGACTGTCTCTGTCTTCATTCCATGTCTTCTTTCCTGGAGTGGATTAGAAGTGGCAATATTCTCTGTCACAGATAACCACCCTTCAGTTGCACCACAGACTATTATAAGATGTAAACAAGAAGATATTGTGCTCTTTTCCTTACAGAGCCTTTTTATCTGAACTCTTTCCACAATAAATAAAACTAATGTGCAGTCACACTTAAAACGCTCCAGGAATCCTTAAAACACAACAAACATTTGGTTTTCGTGCCTGAACACAACTGATCAATATCCCACTCTTTACCCGTCCACTACTTAATTTTGTGGTCAATCAATAAAAACTAGACTGCGCTCCAATATTGCACCATTACAACTTCACACAAGCACTCGAAAACATTAGGACTCAGCTGGAGTTCTCCAAAAGCCGTTCAGATATGATGCTCCTGAATAACAAGTGAACCATGTTACGATGGCAGATTTCGCTACAACAAGAGCTCAGAGAACAATTAAAGACTCCTTTGTCCAGCTTAACTCAGCTGAAAAGAACCAACCGCCAAGGGAACATGGCCTGCACGCTTATCAAATATACATCTTTGTCTTCCTTATATTAGTCTCTCATTTAATTTGTCACTCGTTACATGTCTGCAGCTTTGGCTTTCAATATACAGTACAGCTCCCTGCCTTGATCCCAGCGCTGTAGTACTTAATGAAACTGAAACAACCTCCTACTCTCCAATATTCTTCGCAAGACAGCAACCCCTGTAAATAGAGTCCTATTCCAGTATGCAATATATGTATTTTAGGAAAAAACATTGCAGCTTCAAGTCTGTGTTCCACTCTTGTTAAATAGAATCCAATATGCTCAAGTTGTAGCGTGTCAACCAAAGCTTCCACTCCTCACAAGCATGGTGATGCTTTTTAATTCATGCTAGCAATCTTTATCTGAGAGTCACTTTTTCCACATATTTTGGAAGAAAACTCATACAGTCTATTCACCGAAGGCGTCACAATGTACAAAGATAAAGCCAATGCGGCCCGCCAATGGCCTCCCTATAAAAGACCACATGGCGTCTTAGCTGTCTTTTGCCCTCCATCCCAACAACAGCCTCCAATTACCTGCTAATTATTCCTTTAATTTGGGAGTCTTTCTCCATTTGCTGTGCCCGTAGCTTCCTCTCACTGTCGTCGAGTCGATTCTGGTACTGTAGGAGGATCTTATTGGTCTGCTGCTCCTGCGTGAGGAGCCTCCGCTCGTACTCCTCCAGCTTCTTGTGGGACATCACCAGGCGGTCCTTCAGGGAGTTGATCTCCTCCTCGTACTCCTTTACCTAAGGCAGAGATGTGGAGAGAATGCTAAATTAGGGAGGTTTAACCCTCTGAGACCCACAGTAGATCCGTTTTTGTCTTTTTTAGGGGGATGCAGGGGGAGATAGCAGGTCAGCAGTAGATGTCACATAGAAGTGGTGTACATCATCTGAAAGCTGGGGGAAAACCTGGAGATTAATTTGAGATGCTCCTTCACAACAAACTAGAATGATACCAGTGGATCCCTATAGTTTCATATGATATCTGTACCTTCACTCTACCTCTAAAACTGAGCCTGCTACAGCCTCTGAAAGACGGCAACGTCAGTTGGGATCGCCTGCAATCCCGCGGGTCTCAGGGGGCACCGGGTTAATGTTTACATGCCTTGATTTCTTAGTGGTTAGTGGATTTGAAAATTCTTTATGCACATTCATCATAACAAGACAAACTGGAAAGTAGAAAACCACCTCCAAATATTCCACATTAGAAGGATGATGTACAGTGAATATACCGAACACTGATTTGTTGTTGTTTCCCACACTGTTTGAGACCTCTGGGCTTCTGTGTTAAGACCATGACTCAATGTTCCTCTAAACAGGAATAAAAGTGTTTGTTTTTATGTGAAGGGCAATTCTGAAATTCAAAAGTGATACCTACCCTGTCCATGCGTGACTCATCCATGCTCTTTGAGTACTCCTTCAGTTTGAACTCTTCCCGGTCAATCCGCGAACTTTCAATGTCAGCCGACAGATGAGGCATGTTGGAGACCCAGGCCACTGTTCGCTCATTGGCTGGGGTTGGGGGATTGAGGGTAGATGGAGTCTGGGAGCCCTGGGAAGAAAGGCCAGCACACTGAATATGAGAACATGAGTTCATAACAAGCAATTTGTTTTTTGTTGCAGGATTATATGCAGAGAGCCTCAGAGTTGCATGAGTAATTCATACATTTTGATCTGGACCCTGGTGGGATTCAAGCCCTGATTCCTGACATGGTAAGTGCCGTTAAAAGTCAAATACAGTAACTGACATCACACACACATTGGGCCTCATGCAAGAACCACTCGTACGGACAAATTCGTTCTTGAGTGGTTTGTACGAGTGATTTAGGAAAACTTGCCGCATTCACCAATTTTCTCGCATTATTAGGTACAAACGAGATTTACGAGTGGTCCAGACCTGCCGTAGGAGCCATGTGCAATTAGTCTGCTGTCATCCAAACCTACGTTTTTCACTAATGGATTGTATATTTCATTATTTAAAGCAATTTTGAGTTTGAAAGTACTATCAAAGTGACTTAAAGTCCTACTATTGTTGATTATTAAATCCTAATTATGCTGATATTACCTTGTTTGACTCTGCAATTTAAATTATAGTATAATTCTAAATGTATTCATATAGTCTAACGATATCATCATTAATTTAAATTGGCCATTGATATAACACTACAATATCAATATGGACATCTCAAACTGCAAAACGACATAAATTACGTCATGGATGACGAGCGTGCTGATATATTAGCAGATGACCGATGAATGGGGCAGGATGTGTAGCCTTATGTTAGGGATGCTAATTTTTTTTCTTACCGATAACCGACCCTTGTTAACCGATGATTAACTGTTAACTGACAACATTAGTGCGTTGCATGCAGCGGTGCTGAGGTTGTAGTGCCTAACAAGCCGCCCGGCTGCAACGAACAAACAGCGATAGCAGCCACGATGCTGCGTGTTTTGTCGAGGACACGTGCAGCCACTTTCCTGGTAAGTCTCCACTGCATCATTTAGTTTAGCTGGGAGGTTGTCAGCTGTGTGTCTGCCTGGCGTAACGTTAACGAGTGTCCAACAGACTTGTGTTTGTGCTACGTTCACAGCTTAAACGTTACTGAGAACTTTACGCTCACCGTTGTCACACACATACGGTCTGGCGTAACGTTAGCGAGTGTCCGACAGACTCCGTGTGTGTGTGACGACGGTGAGTATGAAGTTATCAGTAACGTTGTAGTTGTGAATGTAGCAGTGCAGTGTGTGTGTACAGTTCATTTGTGGGTGAATAAATGCTACAACTCCTCAAGACCCGAGCCAAGCTCCCGTGTCTAACACCAGCTCAGGGTCACTTAAGGTGGGCTGTTAAGGTGGACCAGCTATTCTCCTTTCAGCGACAAGCCGCTCCTCTGAGTTTTGCTCAGCATTTTATTTTATTTTTAACATTTCTTTTAACCGACAGCATTAATCGTTCAAAATTCTTAATGTCGGTTAACGGTTAATTATTAACATCCATACTATGGTATAATTGGGGTGATAATTATGATTATTTATGATTCTCATTCACGCACAGGTGGCATTCATCACGTTTACGCAGGTCATTTACACCGTTATCTGAAGTCACGAATACCAAAATGTTCTTGCATGAGGCCTATTGCTCAGAAACAGTCATGAGCACAGGTGCTGATAGAGAGGAGTGCTAAAGGGAAGGATGAAGAGAATAAAATGAATTCAGAGCGTGCAGATGTTACCTGTTTGCTCATGGTGGGTTTGAGCAGGTGCTGCTGAGACTGTTGCTGTGGTGACTGTTGAGTGCTCTGACTGGTGGTTCCCTGTGGACTCTGGCTTTCCCTGACTGAGCTCTGCTGGTGGGGCAGGCCCGGGGCAGTGTTGTCTTTGACGGACAGCTGCCGGGGCCCGTGCTGCCTGCCGCCGTAGCCGGACTCCGGCGACTGGAGGAGATTCCCGCTTGGCGGTCGCGTCTTAGCCAGAGCAGCAGGTGCAGCGGCCGCACTGACGGACAGCTGATGGGAGGTCTGGGACTTGACACGCTGGGAGGGAGGCGGGGCAACAGAACTCTGACGCATGGGTTGGACTGTGGATGGGGGCGTGGCAGCCAGGGAGGAGTGGGAGGTTCCTGTCTGGGACGTCATGCCCATCATTTGTTGTTGCTGTTGGAGGTTATCCTTAGGAAGAATAATAGGAAACATAAGTTAGCACTTTCATTTTTATTTCAGTTCTTTTTGGGGCAGATGGCGCTACTTTGAACTTCAGTCAGATTGAAAACAGCCCAGTGTTAAAAAAATGTTTGTGGTGGTTGGGTGTGTGAGACAATGAAATACGATCCAGGAAGTCTAGTTTGAGTGATCGATGAGAGGGGTTGCGACTATCGATCATTTTCACTACTGATTAATCTGCCAATTTTCACAATTATTTGATAATCTTTCTGTCTATAAAATGTCAGATAATGGTCAATGGTTTTGCTTGTTTTGTTCGACCAACAGTCCAACACCCGATGAGATTCAGTTTACTATCACATTAGACAAAGAAAACCAGCAAATCCTCACAACTGTGAAACTGGCAATTTATTCACTATCAAAATAGTTAATTGATTAATTTTCTGTTGATCAAGTAAGAACTCATCATTTCAACTCTTCTGTCAAATGCCACATCATACAAACTATATAGTGCTCAAACTATTATTTGTTGATTTGCAACAGTTCTGATAACTGCTGTGACGGGCGTAGTCATGCTTGTTGATGTTGTCGTTGGAACACACGCTCACAAAATATCCTGTTTCCACACGGTTTTACTATTTCTCCTATGTAGATCAGTCACTGTGTTATGTTTATTCATGCAAACATCCAACATCCTAGGTGCAACAACAACTTTGGTCCATGTTGGAAATGCAACACGTACAGTAAGTTATTATCGTTACAGGCGACCCCTTCGCCAGGTTTCCCCTCAACCCGTGTCTTGCGCTCACATAGGCTGTAGCTCCCTGACAGACTCCCCGACAGGTCCAGATATTTAGCCTGTTACATATCTGGAATGTGTCTTTGGACAGTTCACACTTAACGCTTGAGCGCCAATGTGCGAGCGCCGAGCCAACGCGGATTTGCTTCTGATCTGGGGTTTTTGTCCAGGAGCTCCATAAACTGTCAGCGAGTGGAAAATCAGGGCTAAAGTCAAAGGAAATAATAACAAACATTATCTGGCTCCAGATTCTCACAATGTGAGGGAACTGCTGCTTTTGTTTTGAGTTATATTATTGGATATTGGATATCTTTGGTTTTGGACCATTGGTCATACGAAACAAACAACCTGAAGACGTCACCATCACAAATTTCCTTGGGAAATTTCTCAATATTTTCAATTGTTTTAGACATCAAACGAAAAAAGAATCAATTTATTAAACAACGATAACAACGAATGTTAGTTGAAGCCCCAATGCCACCAGAATCATTTAAAAGAGACATCAAAATCTACACACAGTGGCTTCAAGACGTCACGAGAATACAATGAACATATATGTACCTGCACATGCATGGACATCTGCCTGCGTCCATATTCAGCCCTGCTGTAGTCGTCACTGTAGCTGTGTGAGTGGATGATGCTGGGTTGGCCCAGGTGACCGTCCCTGGTCCTGAGGGTGGACAGGTCCTCGCTGCGAGAGAACCCCCCATGGGCGAACTGTGGCATGTAGGTCTGGTGAGAGGGATCGGGCTCTGGGGCCAGGAGCAGGGGTGCTGGAGGTTGAGCCCGGCTGTGCTGGTGATGGAGCTGTTGCTGTTGAGGCCCATCAGCAGTCGCCAGATGAAAGAGGGGATTCTGGAAGGAAAGCGGGTAGCGCATGGCGGCGGCCTGCTGTTGCTGCTGCTGGGATAGCGAGTCGGTGGTGGTGCCCATCTGGCTCAGCTGGCTCAGCCGGAGGCCGCCGGACATGCTGGAGCCGCCAGAGCCAGCTGACAACCTCCCACCGGCCCGCAGCTGGCTGCTCAGGCCCGACCCCAGGCCGCCACCGCCTCCGCTGCTCAGCCCTCCGAAGCTGCCCATGCCGGCGATGGAGGCCTGGGAGGAGTTGAGCATGTCCACCGACTGCAGGTTAGACACGCTGTTCATTCGGGAATCCTGGAGGTCCATCATAGATACGCTTTTATTGACACTGAGCACCTAAATAATAAGGGATGTGAGAGGCCATTGTGCCCCCTGATATTATGTATGTTACGTGGCCACGGATGATATGGGTGAGGGTGGTGCGGGTGTTTTTACCGCGAGGCCTGGATATCGGAATGCCTCAAAGTATTTCCCAGGAAATACCGCTAGGATGAGTTGCGTGGTGAATCAGTGGAAAAAAAGCAGATGTCATGATAAACTACAGCCTCGATCACACGATGGCAGTATGACTGACATGCACGTCATACTAACCTCACTTTGGTAAAGATAGACCTAGTGGATGGGATGATGATTCCCCAAGTCAGTGTGATAAAACTCACCTTAGGGTCTGGTTCCGTGATGTCCGAGCTGCTCGTGCAGTAGGCCGGGCTGGATCGGGCCAAGGGAGGGCGTGATACGTAGAACATGTCTTTGGAGGACGCTCGATGGGGGTGGTCGCGGTCCTGAAAGCTCATCTGGGAGCGGGTTGGCATGACCCCTCCGGTGGAGGTAGGGGAAGGCAAGCGAGTGATATCTATAGAGCTGGAGAACAGCAGTGAGTAAGGCCAACAATAGCTGAAGACAGAGACTCAGTAGTAGTTAGAGCAGGTTGATTAAAGCGGAAGTAGGCAGGTTGGAACAAATGTGATTCAAAAACATTTTTATAAAACCGTCCCTGTATCCTGGATGCAGCTCCTCAAATGTGAATATTTACTTTCCTTCATCGTGTACAATAACTACAGAGAAATCAAAGTTTCAGAATTTGACAATGAAGTTTATCTGAAGCAGAAAACTTTAGCGTTTAACGTGGCCTACCTATTAAGATCCCTCATCATGAGATTTTGGAACTCGGATGAGATGCCCCTGTTGAAGCTCGGCCGTGACAGCAGCCTGTCTGTCTGCCTCTCCTGCACCCTGTCTGTCTGATGGCTGGGCTGCCTCTGGAGGTGTGGGTTACGCAAGGCCATACTGATGTCGTTCAGGAGGCGAGGCAATGGACCCAGTTTGATGATGGCATCCTGTGGTTCAAAGAAAACCAGTTTTGCTGAGTTTTGCTGCGGATTTAAAAAATAATTCATTTTTGAGTTACCTTATGTGATGGTTTCATTAAAATGCCATATATATATACACCTTTACCTAAGTTAATGGCAGCTCAAGCCTCATGAAAGACTTAATTTAGCAAGAATATTTGATGTGAGAACTGTTTTTTTTTTAGACCAAATTGTTGAAAATTCAAGCCTGAAATGACATATCCAGTCTGAGTTTGGTTTAGTTTGTTGTCAATAACATGACAACATGTACAATATAATGCTATTCAATGCAACAGCTCTTTGAAATAAATATGACTTTTGTTGTCAGAAAAATGTTAACTCATCTATGGAAATTAATTAATTCAAGCCGTACTTGGAGGTGGTTTTGTAGTGGACTGCATTATATTATCAGGTGTAACTATTGTTTATTTCCCTTTACATGAGAATACAATGTAGGTGTCTAATACATATATGGCAAAATTATTGAAAATACAACTATTACCAAATAAGAACAATGAATAATTGATAAAAACTCAAGTTGTGATAAAAACCATAGAGAAATCCTGTGTAAAAATATGACAAATCTAAAAACGAAATAAAAAGGATTAACGTTACATAAATAATGAGCCTCATGCAAGAACTACTCGTACGCTAGTTTCTAAAGGCATAGATGATGTGTGGTGTTTGGGTTTTTACCTTGCTGAGCTGAGCTATGACCTCCCAGAGGAGACTATGGAGTATGGACAGCTCCCTGCCCAGGTCGATGTATCCCTCAAAGCCACCTGCATTGCTGACGCTGTCCAGGTTGGAGATCTCGTACAGGAACTGCTGCATGGAGCCCCACTCCATCTCTAAAAACTCATTCATGAAACACATGTACTCCTCTTTATTGCCAAACCTGCAGGAGGGAAAGGAAGGAAAGGCCAGTGAGGAGATAAGCCGGTGAGAAGATAAGGGAAAGTGAGAGAGAAAATGCAGAAAAACAAGTGAGCAACACATGACGGCAAAATGAAATGTCAACTGGAGTCACAATTTATGATAACTCTTAAACTGTTCTGTTTCTGACATAAATGTCCTATAAATCGCCAAAACAAAACAATACATTTTGGTGTGAATAATCCATGAATGTAAACAAATGTGTTTGTTTAAAATGAAAGCTGCACATGGTACCGTTAACTTACGATGTGATGAGTCAAATAAACCAAACTGAGACAAATTTGAGTTATAGCACAAATAGAGTTGAGTTATAGCACAGCAGGTCCTATATAGAAAAACAATTTGTAACTTAAAAACTAGGAGCATTTTGACCTTTCTGGCACAATATGTTGGAAACTTAGGGAACATTTTTTAACTCCTTGTGTCTTAAATTGTGAACAAACTTTTCATAGGGAAATAAAGTAATGAATGTGTCTAGAGGTGTAAACCAGGGTTCATTCCTCAGCCCACTACTATTCACCATTTTCATCAATACAGTTGGGTACAAATGTTCCAGATTTTTTATTCTGCCTATATGCAGATGACACAGTCATTTACATCAGTTTTGAATTAGGTAAACTAAGTTTATGTTGTTGTTTTATTCCAAAATGACTCCAGATATTATTATTAAAAACATTTTGGGCACTGCAGGAAAGGAAGACTGAACATATTTAAATGTAAAAATTATTAGAAATGATTTTCTGCAATAGATTTTACTTCACAAAAAGGACACAAAATTAAGAATTTAGTTTAGGAAAAAATGCCTGTTTTTTTGTACTCCAAGAAGAGATTTGTTGCTTCTATGTTTTTATTGATTATGGGATGAGACTGAATGCTTGCTGTTTGAGCATGTTAGATACTGTCTAGTGTAGTGGTTAGTGACAGGATGCGTGTGTAAAGTGTAAAAGCTGTAAATATAATGAAATAAAACTGACTTGGAGAAGTTAGCCAGGTTTTGCACTACTTTCGCGATGAGGGTGAGCGTGCGTGACGTCTGCTCGTCGGGATACTCCTGGGTAAGGTTGAAGAGCGACGGGGACATGATGGCAGGACACAGGAAGCGTAGGAAGAGGGAACCACTGATGAGACGGTCGGCGATGTCTTCCCGACCTCTCTCAGCACAGCGCACTCTCCAGGAGGCAAAAACTTCCTTTAGCTCTCGAGGGAAAACACTGTGAAGGGGATATACTACATGTCGGGATCAAACTGCAGAGATTCAGAGATTCTTCATTTCCCCGTGAAAGAATCTGGAGTCTCATGTATCTTTAAAACAGCAGAGAGGAATACACACACTCAAAACGAAGCACCGAATAACTACTCACCAATGGGAGTTAACGATCTTGCAGAGTGCTAGTTCACAGCACATTCGGAGATTTGCTTGGTGGTCTGGGAGCACAGAGGGTGGTGTTCTCATGGGGTCCACTTCGCAATTTTCCTCTGACTCATACAAGGCCCTTATGAACTCCCCTACAAATGACATTTTATTAGTAACAGCAAATTGGTGGAACCTATCACCAAGATCCGCTCAGTGTTGTTAATACAGAAAGCAGCAGCAACGACAACCAATAGTACACAAAGGAATCCATTATGGGAGAGTAGAAAGCAGCAAATTCAACAGACCAAATGCAGTGTTGCCACAAAACATGCTGCAGTTTGGGTAAAGAGTCATGACTTTGGTGACCAGACGTCTCGGGTTTCTGGGACAGTCCCGGTTTCAAGCTGACGTGTCCCGAGTCCCGACACATATCCGTAAAACACTCAAATGTCCCGGTTTTCAACGGTCACTAACAAATTGTCCCGGTTTTCACCACAATTAAAATAATAATATTTTACTTAAATAGATGTTTATCATATTCCACTCATTAATTAATTTGTGCGCATGAGATAAGTATATAGAGAGCCAGCACCGCTGCCGTCTCTATAGAGAGTGATGTTACACGCTGAAAAGCCTGCAGAGCTGCACTTGGCTAATCACATATTTCAATATATCATCAAACTCAACACAGGTGTGACTCTAGGGAAGGGGGACAATAATAACATCACCCCACAAACCCAAACTATCTCTTCAAGAAGGTGGATAACAGCATCTTAGGGGTGGGTTTTTTCTTTAATTAAAACTTTTGTCATTCTAACACTTCCAAAAGTTGATCTCCTGGATTTGAAATCAATTTCAAATTGGTGTGAATATTGCGCAGTTACTTTAATTTGTACGGTGACAATCTCAAACGTTCTGGCTCACCTATAGCATCCTTGAGGTACTTATGTCCGATCAGTTTGAGGTACTCTTCTATGGCTTTGGTGGCCAGAGTGTTCTCTCTGAAGATAAGGTGTTCTCGGTCGATGAATCTGTCTACCTCGCACATCGCCATGTCTGACAGGAAGTCCTGGAGAAAGGGAGAACTAAATTATTGTTCTTTATTATACACAGAAATAAAAAAAGGTCTGAAAAAGCTTCGTTTTTGCACATATTCACATGCCGATGAGTCACATAGAGGTGTCCCTACCTTAGCTTTCCCCGTGCTCTGCAGTATATGCACCAATGCACAGGCCACCTCCTCTTTACTCTTGACACTCAGCACGGGCTCCAGCACAGCACACAGGGTGCGGTAGTTATTGGTGACGTACTCTGCAAACTCCTTGTACAGCTCCATGGGCAGGATGTTCATGGTCTGGAAGCGGGATTTGAGGCGTAGGGATGCGTTGATGATCTTCCCCCCTCCGGCACCAGCCCCCTTGGTGAGGACGCTGGGCTGGATGACCGGGTACCACTGCTCCACAAACTGACGTCCAGTGATGCTTGAGATGGGGATGCTTACAAGCCCTAAGTATGTGCTCTTTTCCTTGGAGAGAATGATATCAGTAGAGATAAGCATGTGTCAAAGAAAAGTTGTCTTTCATGAAGCTGTGCAAATTTTTATAAAATATAAGTTTGAAATGTCAAAAAAAGTTCATTTAAAGTTTTAGCACTGAATAAATAATGAGCAGTAAGACTAACACTGGATCCCTGGAGTGTCGTTTCAAGATAGAAATGAGTTGTTTTTCTATAGTGGTGCTACTCTTGTACTAAATTGAAAAAAGAAATGATCGTATTTGTGACTCACTATTTATTCTCTTGCTTAAAAGAAATATTATTTTTAAAAGTCAAAACCTAAAGGGGCAAAAAAATAAGCTTTTTCCTGACAAATGACACAAAATAGCTGTAATGCGGTGTATCCGCAGGGGGCTGATAAGGTTGCTGATCCATGGCAATGACTCAATGATTACGTCATCAATTAAGATTGTTTCTGACTATTCTCTGCAGTAAGTTCCCCTCCAACCCAAACTATGCATGTTTCAAAACCATAACTGTTTTGTTATAAAGCCACTAAAGCAAAATGACAAAGACAAAAGCAGCGCCACAGCAGACGAGACCCCATTTTGCTATTGGCGATTTCTGCATAATGTTACCTCCTGACTCTATGTTATTTGTTCATCTCTTCATGTTTGTTGAACTGATGCTCCAATAAGCCAAATTGCTCATTTCTGTTGGAAAAATGTTGCAGGAGAAGGAGGGCTGTGCCAGGGCTGATAAAGGCTTTCTACTAACTTCTAACTTTAAAATGAACTTTCAGGGATATCATCACCTTATAACTTAATATGGTGAAATTGTTAGATACCTGTTTCTTATTTACACATCCAGCAGTTACGGAGCAACGTTATCATTCATTCGGCCACCTGAGTAATGTAAAGTCCAATATTGACTCTCTTTTAACTTTGTTTTTGACTCTCTACCAACTCCTGAGGGAAATATCTGGCTCTTTAACTGCTAAAAGCTCCACCAGCTAGTCACCGACTGTGTCTGTCTGCTGTCTGGAGCTGAGAAGGAACTGTAAAGTTGTCTTTTATGGGCTTTTTCGCTGAAAACAGCTGCCTGCTGTGGCTAAAAACGGCCCTGTGAGAGTTACGAGGGTGAACCAAAACAGAAAGGTTGCAGGTTGGACAGCTAAACAATGAGCTGTAACTATAAAGCTGAGGGGAGCTGCAGATTAAAGTGATAATCATCTGTAGGTTCATCATTACGAGTGACCCCTTTCACTTTGTCTTTACATTGTCATATGATTCATTGAATTGTAAAATGATCAATTATAGCCAGAAAGAAATCATTTTATGTATATTCAAGTGACTGAGTCATTTTATTCCCATGAAATCAGCAACAAAAAGCTAAAATAAACTAAATACCACGACAGTGCTTCTGTCAAACTAACCATTGTTACCCTACAGATCTCTTAGTCACCTTGCGTCTCTTCTTGTCAGTCTCCTTGTATAGATGAAGGCGTAGGTTGCGGACGGCTGGCAGGTTGTTGAATTCAAAGTGCTCGCCCCAGAAAACGGTGTCGGTGCGGGGCTTGCTGGTGGTGCGTGCGTACAGCATGTCGTCCAGACAAAGTTCGCAGTAGTAGCGTTTCTTGGCTGGAAGCTCGCGGGCCTCGATGATCCACAGTTTGAGCACATTGTCCACCCTCCGGCTGTTGTCCTGCGTGGAGATGAAGTCGCGTCAAATAAGGTCAAGTGCATCTACTGTCATTAAAAAGCTTTACAAGAGAAGATGATACTATGCAGGGGGGGAAACATGACAAACAGCAAAGAAAAAAGTTCTGAGATATGGAAACAGAGACAGCATGTGTGAATAAAAGGTGACAGCAGATCAGCCTGCAGGAATAAATGACAGGAAAGAAATAGCTGTTGACATGGCGGTTGAGCTACTGGGGATTGTAGGCTGTTCTTGATAAATTGCTCTCAACTCCGGACTTGAATACAGAGACAGACAACAGCATGACAGAGACGCAGTAGAGAAAGACAACAGAAAGTGTGAAGGAGAAGAGTAGGTGAGTGGTTTCACTGGCTGAAAACAGAAATCCACTTGAACATAGAAAGACACAAATGACACAATGCACATGTGCTGCAAAGACGAGGGACAAACAATGATGGTAATGTTTCTGTAGACAGCTACACTTCCTAATCATGATCACAAAGCCCAAGCTATATTTGACATCCCCCATGGGAGGAGAGAGTGCCGTGTTGTTCGTGATGTTTCAGCGAACGGGAGGCTGAGTCATTTCAATTGGGCTCAAATGCCATTGTTGTTAGCCCCCTGTTTGCTTCAGACGATTTAAGTCCTAATTTAGACAACTCAATATGTGAGCATCGGCTAGATCCACAGCGCTTAAGTTCTCCATTTGTATGCTCTTTGATAACCAGCGCCAAACACAAGGCATAATTAATTCCAAACGTCTGAGATTGAATGCGCTGGGCATCTGGTGGCTCAGTTTGCTAGTGCACATACAGTGCAGCAGCACCAGCGTGGGCTCGAGTGCTCCGCCTTGATATCATGTTACATCTTCCCTAGTTTCAGTCAGATCTCGAATTCACCACCAAAAAACTAGTAAAACATGAAAGCGGGGTGAAGTGGCAGCTCTCCTTTTTTTTTGAGAAAACAAACAACCAAAGCTCAAAGAGGGGAATCAAAAGGCTCCAGAAAGTTAAGAAGCATAATGATAATCTTTGTCTCTGCAGTGAGTCTTATCTCTGTCGATGCATCTGGTCTGAGAAGCATGGTGCGTGTTGTTTAGGGGTAGGAGGGGTTTGGAGAGAGCCCCCGTGTGGAGTCCTTGGAGCTCCATGACTCAGCCAGGACCCCCGCGGCCTGAGCATCTGGACGAGGCATTCAGCTCGGGCAATGTTTCATCTCAGTCTGCCTTAATAACTCGTAGTCCCTGGTTGCCATCAAAGCCGCATATCTTGCATGCCTGTTCACTGTTTTTAATAACAGCGAGGGAAAGATATGGGACAATTTTTACTTTGAAATCTGAGTAAGAATTAAGGTTTTTGAGCCGATATGAGGGGCTGAGATTTGTCTTTTTTTTAAGCTGTGAGGATGGAAATAAAATCACAGTACCTTAAAGCTGCACTAGGGAAGATTTTTTTAATGTGAAAATACACTATCACATCTGGTTAAATCATACAGTAGAGCGGCATCCCATCTGCACTAATTAAATGTAATCTGGTGTCAGATATAAACGCACTGACGTTGGGCCGCATGCAAGAACACTTCTGTGTTCTCATCTTAAAACACAGTTTTTTCTGAGGTTTGTTCATGTGAGTGATCCAAATCAGATTCACCAAGCTCTCTTAAAGGTGCTCTATACGATATCCAGAGCATTAATATAGCAGCAAACAATGTAAAGATATAGAGGAGTAATGTCTGCCTGAGCAGAGAATGAAGTTGCTCTCCCTCTGTGTGTGTTGTAATCAGAGCTTCTCAGTGCTTTGTTGATGCTTTGCTGGCCATGCGTGCCTGTTAGATCATGTTGTATGTGAGGGTGCCCCACTGGCAAGCTCACAGCCGCCGCTCTACACTGCACTCATACGGCGGTTACAGCTGATAATGCCATCTCGACTGATGGTGTCGGCGCGGAAGCGTAGCGCCCACCTCTCGGTCCCCCCTCAGGTAAACATTGCTAGCTCTGTCAGCAGTGTTGCTGTTGTTAGCGCTGTTAGTTGCGAGGCGCCGGCTCGGCCGTCACCATGTGGAGAGCCGTGCGTAGGTAATAGAAATGCTCTGAATATTGAATTTAGCACCTTTAACTGGATACATTTATCGTAAATCCCTCGTTTTATCCAGATGAGTGCCACCTGTTCATGAGGAGGAGTTAGTGAGTCTTACGTCCATGACTGAAATGAGAGGCGGTCATGGAGATATTATAATATTATAGCCTACAGTAGGTGATGTTTCACTGTCAGGTGCAACAGAGAATTATACTGGACAGCGACCTGCCTAAGTAGAGTGACAGAATTTTCCTACTATATGTAACTGTATTTAAGTTGCTGCACTGATAATCTTAAAACCCTCAACCATCAAATAAGTCTTAGATATATATTTAATTTTAGTTAAAGGTCCAGGTTGTAGGATCTGGCAGATTGCAACCAACTGAAGCCTCTCCTGTGTGCCAACCGTGTGTGAAGGAGAACTACGGTGGCCGTCACAAAAAACGCAAATGGCCCTCTCTAGAGTTGTTGTAAGAGTAGCGTAGGTCATTTGGAGCAGAGCCAGTGCGAGTGTGTGTGTGCGGGGAAAGTGAGTGGTGAAGCAAGAGAGAGAGAACGGCGGTGACGGGAGCGAGTAACGTTATCGACTAAGAAAAGTTTGGTTTGTCCGTCCTGGGCTACCGTAGAAACATGGTGGAGCAACATGTCGGACTCCGTGAAGAGGGGACCCGCTCCCTATGTAGATATAAACGGCTCATTCTAAGCTAACGAAAACGCAACAACTCTTATTGTCAGGTGATTTATACATTAAAGAAAACATAGTTAATAATATTACGTTCCGTTTCTGCCAATAGATCCCCCTAAATGTTACACACTGGTCCTTTAATTTTGGTGTCATATTTAAACTCCAAATTCATTCAGATTAAGGTATTTCGATTAAAGGTCAAAGGCGTCTGTACATGATTCGTGCGACAGGTCTGGACCACTCGTGAACTTCCTTTGTGCCAAAGAGAAAATTCTAAGAACAAGAAAATTAGTGAATGCCATAAAGCTCTTAATTACTCGTACATGGCACATTAGAACAAATCTGTTACCACGAGTGGTTCTTGCATGAGGCCCACAGTGAGAAAGGACCTGCACTCACCAGTATTCAGTCTTTTGCCTCTTGTCCCTTCACTATCCTTTATTATCACAGACATGCTGGGCTGGTAAACATCAGCCTGCTGCGTGCAATTTGCCAACATCACTTTACCTGATTTGTAGATTTCAGAAGTTGTTTTTTGTTTGTTTGTTTTTTTAAACAGAAATGTGGATCCTCCACCCTGCAACATTACCTCGTGCAGCTTTAATATTTGCGTGGCGAAGTGACTAAAATTGTTCAACATAGACACACACAGACACGAGGATGGAGTTCACACAGAGAAATGAAGCGGTGCGCTCTTATTGAAAACAAACAACAACGGGAGACGGGGAGGAGAGAGAGAGACACACAGACAGAGGGATCATCCTTTTTTTTTTCTTCCTCTACCGCATCCCTTTCTCTCCCCTCACCTTGTTGGGCTTGACAGCTCTCTGCAGGTTCTCGATCCATTTGTCTCTCTCTGCAGCTGAGCGACACGCAAAGCACTTGGTTCCCGATGCCGTAGTCACCTGAGGTTATAGCCAATGGTAAATTCAACAACCACAGCCATTAGTAACTATGGAGACTGCAACTAAGGCGCCAAAATAATGTCTTGTATTCACTCTCAACCTCTGTCATGTTCCACTAATGGAAAGATGATGGAAAAAGCTGACACTCCTGCAGCAAATTATGTAGGGACTAGGGCTCATTTCAGTGTCCTTGTTCCTTTCATTCTTCACATGTAAAAAAAATAACACTTTCAATTCACAGTCTCTTTCACGTCACTGTCACTTGTCAGGATGGAACAAAACATTTTTTGGTGCTATTTACTGCTCTGTACACTGCACTTTGTGTGTGTGAGTGTGCTGCTGTTTGTCCCACACCGTGCAGCTCAATACTCACCTCAAAGCAGTACTCTTGTCCCAGGATGCTCGAGTGAACAGGTTTGATGATGGCGTCCTCGTCCAGAGTGAGGTCCAGCGCTTCGGCAGCGCTGCTGGGAGACAGCAAGGACTCATGGGAGTGGGACTCTTTGAAGCTCTGCATCAAACGGGTCCTGGGAGGAGTGAGAGTTGTGGTTAGATGTGCAGAGGGGAGGCTCTTTTATTGAAGGTTGCATTACTAAAATTATGTTCGTCAACGCAGGAAAATTATAATTCTAAACCTCAGCGCCTTTTTTTTTGTTTTTTTTACCAAAACTACACTTTATTTTCATATTTATCTTTGTGCACTGACAAACAGACGTATAAGTGCTGCACGATATGTTATTACTATGTTATATTATTATGTGGTAATAAATAAATCCCCAATATATATTTATGAATATCTAGTGTCAAGAGGCAGGAACACCACAACCCACATTTTTATGTTTTGTTTTGGACAAATAGAGACAGATGTTTTAGATTTGTCCTGCTAAGTGTTAAACCTGCACGGCAGCTGGATTCTCACGATGTCACACAATCACGCGAGAATCGCTGTATCAAATGTCGCAGGAAAATCCATCTCGTCTGGCTTCAAGTAATGCGTTTGTGTCTGGGTCGCCAGACAACGGACCAATCAGCGTCCTGTGAGGAGATACTGCAAGTAATGGTGTGGCTGAGGTGTGTGTGAGACATGAGACCAGGTCATACTTGCTAACCTTGAGACCTCAAAAAAATCAGAGTTTCAGACACTATGTTTCCTGCATTCAGGTGATTTTTAAAGAATGAAAATAATAAGTACACTGCAACAGCTTTTTTTGTTAAATAGGCTTAATTTTAAATTTTACTTTTAATTCTCAGGAAAGAAAACTGAATAATGTGTCCCTCCGGTGTGATCTCTGGTATTAATCATCAGTTTTTATTCATTGTTTGCTCCTGCTCGAGTATTTCTTTCTCTTGTATTCTCCATTTCTCTCTCCTTCTCTCACTTCACTGAAGGTCCTTTCACTCACATTGTGACAACGGCACCACTGCCCTCTGAAACACGTTATTTCCAATGGCTTGCGCCACGCCACGACGGCTTTTTGCTGGGATGTGTGGCGAGCACAACTCAAACCGTGCGGCGGTGTCGCGAGCAGCTCTCCTCCGCCGGGAAAAGACATTTGGTTTAGCTATATTGCCGTCCGGGTGGAAACAGTACAGCTTATACACGCTGTATAGTGAGAGAAACAAGTTGAGATAACAAAGGAAAAAAAGTTTGGAGAAATACAGGAGAACTGTCACACCGGGAGGAAACCAGGAGAGGGCGATGAAAAACGTGAGTCTCCCGGGAAAATTGGGAGGGTTGGCAAGTCTGAACCCGGTGAGGCCGTATCAAAGAGTTTAGAGGCAAAGAGGTGAAACTCAGGTGCTTTTTTGACAACAGCTGCTAGATGGTGCTGCGGTCGAAAACGCCAATGAGTCTGTAGCCATGGATGTATAAAGAGACGTCTGTTAATCTGAGGAACATTGTTTTTTCCCAGTATGAACACTTAAATAGCCCTCATTTAAATCTTTATGTCCTAAAAGTCGTAAAATGAACTAACAGTTGAATCCAGAGTCATTTTCCTCGGCATAATGAAGGTGCATCAGACCCACGGGACCACACCGCCCTGCACGCTTATATGACATATCCGGTTCTGCCAGCTTCCTGCTAGCTGTATGCGGCTGTAATAATGGATATATTGGCTGTAAGTCATCACTTTTATGATCTTCTAATACACCCATGGGCTGTATGCTGTAAGCCTGTACCGTGCTGGATGTATTAACGTCTCTGTTCCCAAACAACCGGCTATTGGCCAGTAGCTAGTAGTACTAGTAGCATGACATAAACAGAGGTTAAAGGAGTTGTAGGTTATTTACTAACACGCAGGGTAAAAGCACAGGACACAACCTCTTATACATCCATGGTCTGTGGTCTGTTGGACATTTTGGAGGACGTTGACATGAAAAAGTTTGAGATTGCTCTCAAAATCTGTTGTTTTCCATTTATGTCCATCGCTCACTTTATGCTCCTCTGGCAAAAAAGTCCAATAAATGACTAAGTAAGTAAGTAAATAGCTATAATATTATGCATATTTATAATATTTGTATTGTTCAACACAGGCCATTTCGGTAGAGACATTAAAATGGAACAATTTTTGACTTTCACTTCTTAGCAATATACGTTCTTTGACCATAGAGTGAGACGACACGGAGAGGCGACTGTTCATAAACAACAGCGGTGGCTCCTAAAGAGGTTAGCATGGGTGCTGCAATAGCATAAGTTATATCAGAACTGGGCAGTATTTGTTCATTGAAAGAAGAGCAGCACTGAAGGAGATGTTTTTGGCCTTCAGTGTGTTTCGCTTTTGTTACAGTATTAACCTTGTATCGCTAAGAGGCAATGAGAGAAAGATGAAATGAAAGATAATGAACATTTTGAAACTATCCACTGTAAATAATTTAACAGGCAGCGGTAAAGTGGACAGCTTCTAACAGCACAAGGTTCAAATCCAGTAGATGGACTCGACAGCAAAGTGACTGAAATACTCATTTTAACCTTGTTTGACATGTAAATAATTGCTCGTATCAGGTCAGCAATTACGCAAAATCAAAAGAATACTTTCTTACAGTTTTGTTTATTTTTGTCCGTTCGATAAACCAAAAATTAAAGATCTTGTTTTTAGTATTTACTTAGCTGTCTTTACAGATGTATCAAGTCTTTTCCCTCCAGGCAAAACATTTTAAACTCTACACACAATATTTCAAGATGATTCTTAATAATATCATTAATCCTGACACACATATAAGTGAACAAGGTTTCCGCTAAAGCCCATCCATCATGCTCACCTACACGCTTACTCCCATACACACACACACACACACATGCATGCACAGAGACATGTACCGTCACAGACCAGCTCAGCAGACAGTCACTAAGACAGATGTATGATGAGTCTAACCAGAGAGCGAGGAGGGACGGTCAGGTGTGACGAAGCCCCTCGGAGAAGAAAAAGGGAGGATGGAAATGAGGAAAAAGGAAAGAAAGAAAAGATGCTGTATGTCCTCCGTGCAGCGTCCGACTCTCAGCTTCTCCCCTGCGCTCGCACTGCTTTGGTCTACGTTCAATCATAACGTTCATCAACAGTGCACTGATTACATGTAGGGGACCGAGGGGGGGGGGGAAGAGATAAAAATAGACCCAAAGGAATGAGTCAGATTGAGGGGAATACAGAGGAGAAGAGAGGAAGAGTGGGGGAGGTCATGAGAGGATGTGAGAAAAGGGGTGAGGGGATCGAGAGAGAAGACCTCTCAGAGGAAATCACTTTGATTATGTAAACAGTGGATCCTTTGGAGAGGAAGAAAGTGAGCGCATGGATTAAAGGAAAGAAAGAGAAGAGAAGGGAGATGGAAAGAGGGGCTGAGAAGAGAGCAAGAGCGCTGGAGGTAAAAGAAGGTCTAAGGTCTCAGCGGGGAGCTAAAGTGCAGGAAGAGTCAAACATGAAAAGACACGCACACACACCTTCAAATCTCATTCAACACGTCACGACTGATGAACCTCACAGCTGAGAAAACAAGCTAAGCACCAGCGACGATTGATTAGAAACAAGGATTCAATTAGCAGATACAATACTTCAAATTCAGAGATATTGAGGACATATTTTGTGCATCGTTGCGGGGAACTAAAGCAGAACACGTCTCACAGCCAACAACACACAAACACATTTAACTGAACTACTAAAGTATGGAAGTGGAGCAGAAACGATTAGTCCATTAATCAATTAGTCCATTATCAGAAAATTATTCCACAACAATTTTGAGGCCATTTAATCAAGCAAAAAAAAGGTCATTGTTGCTACTTCCAGCTTATAAAACGAGAGGAGTTTCTGCTTTTGTCTTTTTTAAATCATTTTGAGTATTTTAGATTTTTTTGGGCATTTGAAGACGTCACCTCGGGCTTTTAGAATTATATTTAACAGACTAAACGATTAATCAGAAGAATTATCAGCAGATGAATCGATAATGAAAAGAAACGTTAGTTGCAGCCCTTATAAGATTTAAAAAGGTACCAACGTACAATTTACATGGATTAATTGCTTTGTATTGCCAATGTGTGAACAGACTGTAACGCCTGTAACGTGGCGTTTACGCGTGCTCCAGAGTGTATTGCCTCTCTTCAGCTCCCAAACAGCACCAACAGTGTGTATGTAACGTAGCAAATTACTGTCTTGAGTGGATTACGTCAGTTAATCCATCCAGGGTCTGTGTGATATATTAGTAGTTTGTTTATTGGATTAAATCCAGAGTGGCAGAAAAGAGAAAAAACGCTCGTATTTTCGTTTCATCCTTCCTGCAGCATGGAGACTACTTTGCCGAGAGGAGAGCAGGGCAGCTCCGGAGACGGACCCTCAGCGGCTATAGCAACTCGAATTCAGTTAGCGCAAACCCCAGCGCCGGGTGTCTGATCCCGGACCGCCTTGACTCCCCCCGGATCAGCAATCTTTCTGTTGCTGTAATTACTCTGGGTTACTGCTGCTGTTCACCAGCCTGCTGTGACCCCTGACGCCGGGCTTTGCGCTGGCTGAATTCTAGTTGCTATCTAACCCTAAGGCTGCATTCACAACAGATCAAGCGCTGCGGCGATTCACCACAGGGTTGTGTGGCGGTGTGGGAAAGTCACTTTGAGGCCCATTAACTGTGTCAATCAACGTCTTTTGTTCCCTCACGGCTGGGTTGTGCAGCCCTGGATCACTAGATACGTGATTGACCACTGCAGCGTGACGTCAGGTTGTGTTTCTCCAGAAGTTTTCCGTTTCTACTTTTCCGCTGCAGCCCAAACGCACCTCCCTCACTCTAATATGAGTGGGAGGACTTGTGTTTTCGCCGCACCTCTGGATCTGGTGTGAATGCAGCGGAACCCTAATGCACAGTAATGTCATGCACTGTTTTAGCCGATGGGTAAAATGATCCAAATATTTGCAAAAATGTTGCCGACTGATCAATACTTTAAGCATTTATCAAGCAAAAACTCCAAACATTTGCCATTTCTAACTTTTTTGCTGCTTTCTTCTGTTTTATATAATTGCAAATTGAATATCTTTAGGTTTTGGACTAAAAAAAGATTATATTGTTCACTATTTCTTCACATTTTATAGGCTAAGCAATTCATTTATTAATTAAACAAGTACTCAATAGATTAACTGATATTGAAATTCTAAAGAAGATTATACTTTGCAGGACAGAAAATGCTCTGATTTGCATTTAGGTCATCACAGGACACTGCAGCTCCGCTGAGAAACAGGCTAAGATATACAGAATATTTATGTATGAGTTATATGACAGGGTGACCTGCAGTACCGTAAGGGAAGGGAACTCTGAGACCCATCGGGTATTTGCATGAACAATCAGTTCAAAGTAATTATTGAAAAAAGTATGATCAGAAATACAGTATATCCTTGTTTTAGAGTCTGTTTGGGAGCTCGGAGGCACATTTATGGCTGTCTGAAAAACGGCATGTGTTCTCAGATAACTCTCTCCGGATAAATAAAGATAAAAAAGAGAATAATAGTGATCAAAGCTGCAGATCCCTGACAGAAAACATCCAGAGTAAACAATCCCGACTTCAACCTCGGCTCTTGACTTTTCTGTCCGCGCTGTGTCTCCTCAGACCGGCCGGGGATAACAGACATCCACAACCTTCCCAAATGAATAAATCATGTGGAAACGCACCTTGGCAGACACCTGGCTCAGGAAAGGTTTCAGCGCTCTCCTGAGTGCACCGTTGCCCCGTGTTTAGATGATCAAGATGACCTTGTTCATATTCGAAGTTTGAGTTTGTCTTGGCTGTAGCTGTCCAGTGGGAGTTTATAGATAAACTGAATGGACAAAATTAAAGCCGAGAAGTATTAGTGGATAATTCATTTGTCGATCGACGGAAAAATAATTGGCAATTATTTTGACAATCTATTACAGTAAGTCATTTTTAAAGCAAAAATTAAAACGCTATCTCGTTCCAGCTCGGAGCGGCTGCTGTTCTTCATCTTACGTGACAGTGAAAATGAATATCTTTGGGTTTTGGACTGTTGGTTGGACGAAAAAAGCAATTTTGAAGACGTCATGTTGGGCTTTAGGGAATTCTGACTGTGAAAATTCAGATTTTTCAGAATTCTGTGACATTTTACAGACCAAACGAATAATTGACTAAAGGGTAACTTCAGTATTTTTCAACCTGGTCCCCATTTTCCCATATTTTTGTGTCTAAGTGACAAATAGGGATAACATTTTTTTAAATTGGTCCAGTATTGAGGGAGAACGCTGTAACCGACAGCTCGTAGGACAAGTGATCAGCGTCAATGTAACGTTACCTCCACTAAAAGTGCTTGATTTTGCCACAACTCTACAGAGAAATAAAACCTTTTTCTGTTACCTTTCTTTAGCTTGATCCGGTCTGTTTGTTATTATGTCCACGTCCCGCTGAAGGAGAAGTCTCGTTGTGAAATCTGAATATCCGTATACTCTGGCCACCTAATTCAAAGACCTCATCCACATTGTGGAAATCAACTAAATATTCAGCCAACACTAAGCTACGCTTTCTGTACTCCAACACAACAAACTCTGACAACTCTCAAACGGCTGCCACTCGCGTTTCCACCATGGATGTATTCCACCGTTGTCCTTCGGCAACACGTCACCTCACCAGATTTCAGGAGAGTAACTGTAGCAGCCACGATGCTGCGTGTAGTGTCGCCGACATGCAGCAACTTTACCAGTAAAAGTCTCCACCGCACATTTAGTTTAGTTTAGCAGGTTGTCAGCTGTGCGTCTGCCCGGCGTAACTTTAGCGAGTGTCCGACAAACAGTGTGTGTATTTGTGTTACGTTAGCAGCTCCATTATTGCCGGTGGCTTCGTGCTTGTGGCCGCCACACACACAGTCTGTTAACGAGACAAAACTTTAACGAGTGTCCGGCAGACAGCGGCGTTGAGCGTGGGGTTGTTGGTGGCATTATAGCTGTGAACGTAACAGTGTGTGTACAGTTTATTTATCGGCGAATAAATGCTACAACTGCTCCGCTCCGCACCGCTCGAGAGACGGGAGCCAACTTCCTGTTTCTGCAACTCCGGCTCTGCCTCTTAAGGTGGGCTGTTCAGGTGGACTAAGAGGCTAAAGCTTACCGAAAAAAGTTAATACACAAGGCTGATGTCACACTTGCTATTTAGTAAATTGTTAAACACTTAAACAACATTACTTGAAAACTGGAAATTTTAAATTTCATAAAGTGTATTCTGTCATCATCTATTTCTCCTTCAAAATAAGAACTTTGCAGAACAAACTTCCGTCAAACCAAAATTCGTCACTCTGAGGACGATTTCCCGGAGAAGATTAGCAGTGTAACTCGTGTGCTGCTGTGCTCTGACGAATGCCAGTGCTGCTACAACTATGTACATGATACAGAGGAGGTATAATTAAGCAAATCTCCCACTGACTCATTATGGTCTGTACAGCCGCCATATGGCTGTCTGCTGGTTGCCATGGTGAGAGGGGGATGTTTTTTCATCGCCCGGCAGCGATGGCGCTGAGTGTTTTAATCGTAGGTGACACTGAGAGTGTAAAATAAACAACAATTCATAGCAATGATGGATGGAGATAGAGAGAGAGAGATAGAAAGAGGTAGAGAGAGAGAGATAGAAAAAGGTAGAGAGAGAAAGAGATAGAGAGAGAGAGATAGAAAGAGGTAGAGAGAAAGAGATAGAAAGAGGTAGAGATAAAGAGAGGTAGAGATAAAGAGATAGAAAGAGGTAGAGAGAGAGATAGAAAGAGGCAGAGAGAGAGATAGAGAGAGGTAGAGAGAGATAGAACGAGGTAGAGAGAGAAAAAGATAGAAAAACGTCAAGAGAAAGAGATAGAAAAGAGGTTGAGAAAAAGAGATAGAAAGAGGTCGCGAGATAGAAAGAGGTTGAGAGAAAGAAAAGAGGTCGAGAGAAAGAGATAGAAAGAGAGAAAGAGAGAAAGAGATAGAAAGAGGTTGAGAGAGGTCGAGAGATAGAAAGAGAGAAAGATAGAAAGAGGACAAGAGAGAAAGAGATAGAAAGAGGTTGAGAGAGAAAGAGATAGAAAGAGGACAAGAGAAAGGTAGAAAGAGGACAAGAGAGAAAGAGATAGAAAGAGAGCATGCATTGGACATTCAACCTGGACAGGTTGCTAGGCTACCACAGAGCTCCCTGATGTCTTATCTATGGTCCTAATAATCGATTACAATATTTAATCGTGATTAATCGCATGATTGTCTTTAGTTAATTGTGATTAATGTACCTTAAAAGGGAGATTTGTCAAGTATTTAATCCTCTCATCAACATGGGAGTGGACAAATATGCTGCTTTATGCAAATATATGTATACATTTATTATTGTAAATCAAATAACAACACAGAACAATGACAGATATTGATCCAGAAACCCTCACAGGTACTGCATTTAGCATGAAGATATGCTCCAATCAGAACATGGCAAACTGCAGCCCAACAGGCAACAACAGCTGTCAGTGTGTCAGTGTGCTGACTTGACTAGGACTTGCCCCAAACTGCATGTGATGATCATAAAGTGGGCATGTCTGTAAAGGGGAGACTCGTGGGTACCCATAGAACCCATTCACTGATCTGGAGGTCAGAGGTCAAGGGACCCCTTTGAAAATGGCCATGGCAGGTTTTAGCGTAAGTTTGGAGCATTATTTAACGTCCTTCACGAGGAGCTGGTACCAATAGATTCCTTAGGTCTTCTAGTTTCATATGATGCCAGTATCTTCTCTCTAGCTTTAAGAAGTTTAAGAAGTCTTTAAGTAAAGAAATTAACCTTCATTTTAGTTAAGGCGTTATAATCGTGTTATTATCGCGTTAACTTTGACTAGTCCTAGTCCTAACACAATAAAATCATTACAAATGTCAGGAGTAGCCTCCCAATCTACATCATTTGTCTAATAAAACTCACATTTAGTAATTAGTTCACACTATTAAATGACCAATAACTGTGTTACGCCTCATCCCAACTTCCTGTTTCAATCAAAGAGAAGCCTTATTTCGTTGAAGTAGATGGAAAAGTAAATAGTTTGTGATGCCGTAACATTTACACAAACAGGCTGGGAGGAAAAAAGACAAAAATTTGATTTCATACATAAATGCAACTGCACAGTGTTTGCATACTAACACAGCCAACCGCAGCCTGGCACAGCAGATTAATCCACACATGAACGCTTGAAATCACTCTCACTCACTGACCTGTCTTGGTCGGCACTGCGGAAGCGGGGGAGGATCATGTGGCGGAAACTGCTGGTTCGGTCCAGTTTGGGCTGACTCTTAGCCCTCTTGATGGAGCCCTTCAACCTTCTACTGAGGAAACTCTGGGGCGGGTGGAGGAGGAGAACAACAACAAGGGGCAAACAGATGGAGGAGGAAAAGGGGAGGATGTGCATGACGCGAAGTTACAGAGAAGAGAGTGAGTTGGAGAAGATGGGTCGTGTGGTGAAGAGAGATCCAGGTATGGTTTAAGGAGAAAGATCGGCAAAATAAAGAAGAGATGATTCCCATGGAGTCAGTTTGGTTTGTGTCAGATGTGTTTCAGTTAACACCAAAATAAAATGGAGACACACACATGAAACACGTGATGCGTGACAGGGGGAGAGCACAAGGTTAACATATTATCAACAAGAAATCATACACCCACACATGGCCACTTGTCACAGGGAACTGCAGTGTCGTAACAGATCCTGCGGTGGGCAGTGGTGAGCCACACAGTCCAACAACAAGCTCACACACAGGGGTGCAGTTTGTGAGCATCCTTACGTGATCAAATAACACAATCTGGACATTGAAGCAGGAAATTATTCATCGATAAGGGAGAACATGACTTGGGGTTCGTCCCAATATCTACACTTTTAGTAAAAGGCCTACTTGTGTGACATATGTGAGGGTTTTCTTCATTTTCTTTTGAAGTAAATGAGCTTATATTCAATACAACAACAGAACGGTAGCAGCATTAAATGGGACATGTGATGCTGTTGATGGAGAAGGTCTTACTAAACTGACAGCCGGTTTATTGTGTCGTTTTCAGAGCAGATCGCACGTATATGATGTTAGGAACGCGCGATACCGCAGTGAACCAGCTTTAGGACAATGCTGGATATCCGTCTTACAAAAGCAGCCAGACCCTGACCGTTAGGCGAGCAGTGTTCGGTCTGATTTTAGTTTTGTTGGTCGGCTCAGACTTTGTTGTCTCAGACTGTTTCAGGGCTAAGATGAATCAGCATTTCTTTGAGCTCTGTTTACTGTGTCAAAACTTTACATCTCTCTCGCTCGGATGAAACCTGCAGCCGGAAAGTGTTTTGTGTTGCGATGACAACCGGCAACAGTGAGCTGTCATGTAACAGCTGTGGCATAACGGCATAATAAACAACTCTCTATACAATGATTTTAATACTCATAGCTTTTTCCCTTCTCTTCTGATATATTTGAACAGAAAACTTAGCTTAAATATCAATGGGTTTTTTTAAATGTGGTGAAACAGCACTCACTTTGGGACCCACTGAAGACGGCTGTTACAAAAGAGACTTAACATGATGATATTATGATGGTTTCTGTCTGATAAAAGGTTTAAGGACACAACATATTTGTCAAAATCTGTGATACATTAAAGCATGTAAACATGTTCTTGTAAAAAAACCAAAATTCAAGTATGAACCTGAAAGTGAGCACGATACGTCCCCTTTAAATTCTTTGACAGCAAGAGAGAAAATGGCAAAAATGTAGGCTAATTTCACTTGTTTACTTGTTCCACTTGTTCCTAGAAATACATTTTACTTGGAGTAATTAACATTTCAATATAATATGTCACTTATTACATTAAAAAGATGTGACATTTCCCACCCAGATGACAGATTTCAGCCCACTTATAGCATTTTAAAACCTGAACAATGACGCTGTTACATGCGTAGACCTTAAATGTAAAGTTTCAAAGCTGTTTTCATGCTCTAAACCTTGAACTGATAGCTGTGAAGGTAACTTTAGAGCTCAAAGCATGCATGAAATATCACTTTGTGGTTATTCTTTCTCATGTGCCTTACAGAAGCTTCATCTCTGCAGCTTTCAGGAGCATCCTGAAGACTCACGGCAAAATCATTTATATACCTATAGCATAACAGCGTTATTGAGTGGGAGAATGACTGGAGGGAAATGACACCTCGTCATCTGGCATGAGTCAAATGGCTTTGAAGCCTGTCTTGAGGATATGACTAAAGACTTGGCTCCATCTGCTGGTTCCAAGCTAATAGCCTGCATGACTAAATCTGATTTGATTAGCCGCTCCGTCTGACACTTTAAGTCTCAAAAAGTAAAAGCATTCAATACAGAGAGAGAGAGAGAGAAAAGCCTGAATCACAATAAACCACAATAAAGGGAGGTAATAGTGAGAAGTGGGGAGCTTCATCTTCAGCGGCTACGTTTGCGTGCACAAAGTCCCTCTGGTTCATTTCAGGTTAAAGGAGAATATTGGTGTCATTTAGTGTTTTAGCCTATTTGCTATTGTCCATATTTAACAGATGTGGTGTAAAAGAAATGCATGTACTAAGGTACTTCAATTGAGTATTTATACTTCTACCCAACAACAATTCAGAGGGACATAAGATATAATGATCTGCTGATTAATTGATAGTGAAAATAATAGTTAGTTGCAGCCCTATAATACTGTGTACAATAGTGCAACACTCACAAGGGCAATTTTCCTGCATTGAGTACTGCAACTTTTGATAATGCAAGCACAATTTGCCAATAACATGCTTCAAGTATACTTTTACTTAAAGGGTAACTTCGGTATTTTTCAACCTGGACCATATTTTCTCATGTTTGTGTGTCTAAGTGACTAACGGGGACAACACTTTTTGAAACTGGTCGAGTATTGAGGGAGAACGCTGCAGCCGCCAGCCGCTAGACGGGCTGTAATGTAATCATTTGGGGCAACCTAGCACCGTCATTTTACGTTGACTAAACGTGTTTGTTAAGGAAAAGACTCTACAGAGAAATACAACGTTTTTCTTTACCTTCTGCTTTCCGTTTGTTACTGCGTCATGTGACTTGTTGCCGGAAGAGACAATGGTGGAAACGTGAGTGAGAGTTGGAGAGGAGTGCCACGGGACACCGGTATTGTCAGAGTTTGGTGTGTTAGAATACAGAAAGCGTAGCTTAGTGTTATCTAAAAGATTTTCAATGTCATGGCTGAATATTTAGATGATTTCCACAATGTGGAGACGACGCAAGGTTTCAGAATGAGACTTCTGCGAGTGAGACACACGGACAGAAACTTTTATTTCTCTGTAGGGTCCTTTCCATAATGTTTTCAGACACTTATAATACAATCTGAGCCTGTCAGTGGAAAAAACAAGACCTTAAAGTGGACGTAAAATGACAGTGCTCAGATTGTTATTATAAGTGTCTGAAAACATTATGGAAAGTACCCTACAGAGAAATAAAAGTTTATGTCTGTGTGTCTCACTCGGAGAAGTCTCGTTCCGAAACCTCACGTCGCCTCCACATTGTTGAAATCATCTAAATATTCAGTCATGACATTGAAAATCTTTTAGATAACACTAAGCTATGCTTTCCGACTCCAACACAACAAACTCTGACAACACCGGTGTCCCATTGCACTCCTCTCTCCAACTCTCACTCACGTTTCCACCATTGTCTTTTGGCAACAAGTCACATGACGCAGTAACAAACGGAAATCGAAAGGTAAAGAAAAATTATTTATTTCTCCTCCTTAACAAGCAGGTTTAGTCGACGTAAAATGACAGTGCTAGGTTGCCCCATATGATTACATTACAGCCCGTTCAGCAGCTGGCGGCTGCAGCGTTCTCCCTCAATACTTGGCCAATTTTAAAAAGCGTTGTCCCCGTTAGTCACTTAGACACAAAAAAATTGTAAAATAGAGAAAATTAGGATCAAATGAGTCTTTCGCAGGCAGTTAAGACAACAGCTTACATGAAAAGCTGTAACATGATTGGCTGCAAAATGTGCACTTTTGTGGCTATTTTTAGGAAGGCATATGGTAAATCCAGCTGCCCAGAGGTGTCTATCTATGCAGGTACCAGGCAATGTGCTGTTTAGGGATTATTTCTGAGCCAAGATGTCTATTTCTGCCTGTAAGTGTCAGGTGATTCACAGTACGCAAAATTTAGGATGATCACCGAGGCTGAAAACTTTTGCCTGCATCTTAAGTTCACACCGTGGCGCTCCTCCAGCCCTTCAGGCTTGCTCATCCAATCAGAGAGCCTGAAATATTGATATGAAAACACTCATCTCGGCCACTATGAAATAATGATGAAACACAAGAAGTTTGACCATGCCAAAGTGGGGCTTCACATTTACTCTCAAGGATTATCTGGCTCCTGAACCTTTCAAGTCTGTGGAAGCAGTTTTTCATACTGCAACAGTGAATGGGCAGCAAATATTTTCCTGTGAAGGGAGAAAAACAAGTCCTGCCATTTCCAGTTACAGTGACAGTGTGCAAACACCAGCAGAAATAATGGAAAGGAGATGGGCAACACAGAGCACTGGCACAAACTTAATAAGACACCAATCTATCCTTTAAGCCCTTTTATGTGCACGTTTGATACCTTGTGATTGAGTTTCTGTTGCCATGAATAAAACAATAAACAGATTATTTCTGTCCACAGACAGAATGTGTTTCGCTGCCAGCTCCTCTCTCCCTCTTTGACTCAAGTTGTCTCTCGTATGAAAAAGAGACATGGTGATCCCAGGAGTAACAGTGACAGAACATTTTTTTTTTTAAACTTTACTTCTCTTTTGTTGACACTAAAGAATCATACCAGGTGTTTTAACCCATTTACTACAAACCCCATTTATTTCAAATCACAGTTAACCATTTGTAGTCTTTCCTGCCGTCCCAGGTACCCATTGGTTCTCATTCATTTCTAATAAGATGAAACTCTAATAGCAGACTTGATTAAGTTGTGTATGTCATCAAAGTGAACATCAATTCCACCTTTCCTTTCGTTCTTTCTTACATAATGATAATAATAATCATAATATTAATGATATTAATTTGGGCTGTCAACTGATTACAATAGTTAATCATGACTAATCTCAAATTAATCTCACATTTTTTATCTGTTCAAAATGTACCTTAAAAGGGAGATTGTCAAATATTTAATACTCTTATCAACATGGGAGTTCACAAATATGCTGCTTTATGCAAATGTATATATACATTTATTATTGGAGATCAATGAACAACACAAAACAATGACAGATATTGTCCAGAAACCGTCACAGGTACTGCATTTAACATAAAACAATATGCTCAAATCATAACATGGCAAACTGCAGCCCAACAGACAACAACAGCTGTCAGTGTGTCAGTGTGCTGACTTGAATATGACTTGCCCCAAACTGCATGTGATTATCATAAAGTGGGCATGTCTGTAAAGGGGAGACTCGTGGGTACCCAGAGAACCCATTCACACATCTGGAGGTCAGAGGTCAAGGGACCCCTTTGAAAATGGCCATGATGCCAAAATTTAGTGCGTTTGGAGCGTTATTTAACCTCCTTTGCTACAAGCTAGTATGACATGGTTGGTGCCAGAGTTAGGATTCCTAATGGATGGATTCATCAGGTTTTCTGGTTTCATATGATACCAGTATCTTCACTCGAGCTTCAAAACTGAGCCCGCTACAACCTAAAAATCGCAAGTTGCGTTAATGCGTTAAAGAAATTAGTAGCGTTAAAATGAATTTGCATTAATGCGTTATTATCACGTTAACTTTGACAACCCTAATATATATATTAATAATATATTTTATATCAAAAGAAGC
>CAKAOH010020465.1:80314-100499 GCA_916701665.1 Sebastiscus tertius
TTATATATATATATATATATATATATATATATATATAAATACAATTAAAAAGTGCTTCTTTTGATATAAAAACAGAGCACAATATAAAAACACACAAAGATTCAAACTAAACAAAACACCATAAAATAATAAATAATTCACTGAAAAGCATTTTTTAAAAGCAGGTTTTTAGAATAATAATAATAACATTATTCTTTTTAGCCTTGAATTGAAAATTTCTCTGTATTACCTTTTCATCTCTTTTTTCCCCACTCTTTTTGTTTGTTTCTGCCTGCACTTAATCAAAACGGAGAGGTTTTAGTGTTGGGGACGCTCCTTCCCTGTGCATATTCATGAAGTTCCATTACTTTATGTCCGTAATAGTGATGGTGATGTTTTAATTCTTAATTGCAAACAAACAAATTAACAAAATGCAGTGCAGAGCTTTTTAATCCATCTGCACTTAAACTGCGTTACCACACAATAATGAAGTGACTTTGACAAACATTAATGCAAATTACATAACTCAAATGTGTTTCAAGAGTCTGCTAATTGATTTTTGTACCATTAGAAAAATGAATGGAGACCAATGGCTGCCTGGAACAGTAGAAATAATAATTTACAGTATGCATTTGAAGATAGTTGGTTTGTATTTAAGGAGCTAAGACTTGCAAACACACTGGTATGGCCCTTTGAGTTGTACTGCTCTAAATACTCTGTGAATATGAGTTAACACAGACTTCAGAGATCACAAGTGAAAGCAGTGAGGTGTTTCCATATTTCCTAAATGCTGTGTCTCTGCTTCCGCCATGTTTGTGTCACATACCTCAACAGGGGGCAGTGGTGCAATAAACGTTCCTCCTGCCAGTGGACTCGAACCGGCAGCCCTCCAGTCTCCGCCCCAGTACGAGAAGGGGGAGGAGGAGGAGGAGAAGGCGGCAGGCGAGTGAGGCAGGGTGAAGGATAGGGAGGGGGAGAGGGGCAGCGAGCGGGGCATGGGGGGTGTGCCGGGCGTGACGGGCCCTTTCCTGGAGCCCTTTCGCTTGTGCTGTTGCTGCTGCTGGCACAAGGTGAGGGAGGGGGAGACAGCCAGGGAGAGGGGGAAAGGGTGAGGCGGGGTGCCACTGGCCCGACGGCCACAGGTGTGTGGCGGGCCCAGGGCGGGATGAGGGAGGAGGGACAGCGAGAGGGACGGAGGCAGCGAGCGGGGCCGGGGACAGGGGGGGTTACTCACGGATTGTCGGAAGGGTTGAATTGGGGCAGTGGGAGGGACCTCCATGCTGGGCTGCTTCCCAGTGGCTATACTCTTCCGTCGGGCGCGATGATCTAACAGGCAGAGGGAGAAAAAAGGTGGACAGGTAAGACTCTAATACATATCAGAAGGGAAACATTCAAAGGTAAAATGAGGACAGAACAAAAACTGCGGCGCCGAGACACAGGTAGAGCGAGAGGATGTGGGGAGAGAAAGACGAGGCCATTGTGGAAATAAAACAGCTACGGGAGAGCTGCTATTGACAGTCTGCCTGAAGGAATGAAAGAGGGCAGGAGAGAATATATGAGAGCTAGATAGAGGTCAAAGGTGAGCGAGGCAGAAATAAAACCATGCTGGGTCACACCCGTCCACCAGCACTGCTGCTGCTTCTACTGCTACACACATATAAGTCAAATACACCTTCATCTGCGGAGGGGAGGAGGTTGATGAAGTGGGCGAGAGACTACTGGAGGGATGGATTTTCTGTCTGGACATCAGATGAGGCGAATGTTAACAGTCTGCATGTCGGAGGGAGGGGAGAGGGGAGGAACCGGGAGATGCACGGATAGAGAGGAGCGAGCATTAAACAAACAAAGCACTTATTGACTTCCGTCGGCGAGTCGGTGCCTAATGCACTGAATTGGTCAGTAAGGGAATAAACTCCTGTCCTACGCTTGATGGATGACGGAGAGAGTGTAAATGTACAGTTCGAGTTCATGGGTGACCTGGCTGGCCTGTTTGACCACTGCAGCACCAACATGTTAAACCAGAGGGAATGTTGAATGCATACATATACTGCACTAACGCCTGTTTTTGTCCATGTCTTCAGCTTCCCCGTCCCCGTTGTCCTTCGACCAAATGTTGAAAAACTCAATAAAATGTCAGGACTGTAGGTCTGTTTCTGCATCACTGTCCTCAGGGGAAATTCATGTACATGCAGTGTATGATGAATGTGACTTATGAGACAGCCAGTAGAGGAAAAGAAAAAAAGACCACAAATGGCCCTCATGTTTCACTGAATAGATTTACAAATCTCTCTGCGTGTCTATAAATCAATAAATGGTTTGGCCAGAAAATACATCCCTTACTTGCTTGTAAAATATGAAATTGAGCCACACTTGTGAGGCAAATCAGCAGAGGATTTAAGGTTGTGGTTTGACTGGCCTTTAAAGGCAGACTTTAAAATCAAATAAAAAAAAGCTTTCTAGCATTGTTTTCTTCGTCATTTGTCTTCAGTTTGTTTTGGGGTCTTTTAATAATCATTTCATGTAAATGGAGTACTTTGAAACTGCTTCACTGTTGTAGCATATAAAGACATTTACAATAAAAATATAAAATATAATTGGTCACACGCACATTGGTTCTATTTCGACTTCTTTAACCTCATATCATTCCGCCCCCTTCTTTTTAGAGAGGTATGTGTTGGGGACAGGGGCTGTTCACGGGGAGATAGCAGGTCAGCAGCAGATGTCACATAGAAGTGGTGTACATCATCTGGAAGCTGGGAACCTGAAGATTAATTTGAGATGTTGCTCAGCACTGTGTGTCAAGTTGTTCTAGTCATAAATCAGAAAAAAAATTGTCAATTAATTAAAATAAATTGTGAAAATGTATAAGGGATTAGAACTTTTAGGGTTGATACCATTTCTGCAATATTTGAATTTTTCTGTGATTGGATGGCGAGCACTTCTGTTGTGTGAACTGCTCAGAAACCCCCTTATTGTCAGTCTACCTATAAAAGCCATCCATCCTCTGAATGCTCTAGGTCTCTAGTTTGATCCATCCATCCTCTGAATGCTCTAGGTCTCTAGTTTGTGGTTGTAAAGTTTCATGAGGCTGTGATTATCCTAGAGGTCACCACAGGTCATTTTATACAGTGAGGTCAAATTTCAAAAAATGGTCTCACTATATGAAATGTCTCCTATGGGGACTAACATCAATACACATGAATACAGTTGGGCTCATTGGATCCACAAGAGTCTCCGCTTCACAGTGATGCCCAATTTATGCAATTCAAAACTGGGGGACCCCAGTATGCAGAAATATTTAAACACACTATTTTAGTAGAGGTCAAAATAACACAATTATCACACAACATGTAGACCTGTTAACATGACATGGTTGGTACCAATGGAAAGGTAGTTGGGTTAGGTTTCCTAGTTTCGTATGATACCAATGTAGAACCCACTACAGCCCTCTGAAAGACAGAATAGTGACTGGCATCAGCAGATTTTAAGAGGTTACCATTTACGCTCACATTCACACCTGCAGGACATTTAGAGTCAACAATTAACCATGTCTTTAACCTGCATGTCTCTAGACTGTGGGAGGAAGCCGGAGAACCCGGAGAAAACCCACGCTAACACAGGGAGAACATGCAAACGCCACACAGAACACATTCTGTGTAAACTCTTCTGTGTATTTCTGCACAGCTGCAGATAAAAATCAGGCTTATATTATTAGTATTATACTATTTATAGACTCCAGTGATGGATGCGTTGGATGTGATCCAAACATTTCCAATAACTCCAGAGAGCTGTAAAGTCCAAAAGTTAAAATTTATTGGAGAAAGGTAGATCCCATTAATCAGTAATCATTTCCAAAATATCACAACATGTTTTTATCTAATGAGATATCCATATTTTTTGGTGTTTAGCTGATGAGTTATACTCATTAAAGAAAGTTTAAACTCATTTAATACACTGGAATACCTTATTCATATTGAGGGTTTTGTTTGAGGATTTTTACATTTTGGCTGACGACGTCAGAAAATAGGTGTGTGGGGCGGGGGGTTCGAGAAAAATAGGTTGGGAACCACTGCAAATTTAGTATAATAGTAATAGTTGTCTGGTATTTCAGACAGACAGATATTGCCATCCCTAGAGCCAGGCAGCTAGAAGAGGAGTACAAACATGAATAGACCAGAATATGTAAAGTTATGAGAAGTCAACAGCATGTTACACATTCCCACCAGATGAACACAAAACAATCACTTGTCTGATAAAGACGGGGTTCATTATAATCCTCTTTATCGTCTACTACAGCAGGATGGTATCAAAGCCTGCGTTACATTTCTGCACATGTTGTTCTTTCATGTCTTCCTTTCTTTGTTTTCTTTTCTCCTTTTCTCTCGCTGCATGGCCCTATCAAAGAAAAATCTACAGCGTGATGAACCTCATTTCAAACGTAAGTTGGTTACATTTGCTTGTTTGTTCTTAATTCTTGTCTATTTCTCTCACCCTGACTCTTCATGCTGTCTATCTCTGCTCGTTCCTTTGCTCTCACACACACACCTCTTCTCTCCCACGCAGCTATTTTACATAATTCAAATAGTGCATTTATCCCTCTACCTCTCTTCAGCCCCTGATCTCTCTCTCCTCTCTCTCTCTCTCTCTCTCTCTCTCTCTCATTTTCGTTCTCCTCCTTGCACCCTCTCCTTTTTTCATACCGTCCTCTCGTTCCCTCCTCCTTCAGACATGTGTGGCATCTAGAACCCTCCATTTTCTCCACATTACCTTCATCAGTATTTCTCTTTTATCCTCGTCGCCCCTCTCCTTTCACTCTCTTTCATTTACCTGTCCAAATGGCAATCTTTTTCACCGCGAGCCTGCCCGTCTTTCTGTCTGCAATCCTAACATTTTCTCCAACCCACGCAAGGAGGGAAAAAAAAGATGACCACGAAAGGTGTTTGTCACCCAGCCGAGACATCAAACTACGCCAGCGTGTGTGTTTGCCCAAATCCACAGCTTCAAATCAAAATCTGTAGGCTGCATGACTGACTGGTGGAGGAGTCTTCTAAATGAAATCTGAGAGAGCGGAGATCGTTCATGAAAAGGTTACTGACAAATCACAGGAGAAACTCGACACCTAGCTCCATTAAAAGGTGTCAAGAGCGCTTTTAACAGTTGATCGTAATTGTATAAAAAAAAATAAGTTAAATTTAATCTCCTCAAAATTGCGTTTTGTGATAGGGTTACATAAAAGGCAAACTTTTTCATCTGAAAAACTTAAACCTACGCTTACAGGAAGATTGACACAAAATGAAAGAAACTGTTAAGTACCTGGTGCATTTTCAAGAAGTTACTGATTGGCTAAATTGTTCCAGGAATTGATGTTCTTTCGTTTGGAGATTTTCAGGTCATGAACCTTGGAAGCCATTACTCGATCACAGCAGCACTCACTGTTTCTTAGGTGTTTGTTACGCCGCAAGAACTGTTAATTAACAACAATTATCATGGGCGCTGCCCTGTACGGCTGGAGGTTATGACATCATTATGTATGCATCATAACTGCAGTCATCTCCATTCAAAGGCCTCGGAACAGAGATATCAAGATCCATTTCAGAATATATTATCGTTTCCCAAACTAATTAGTTTCTCCTGGAGGAGCAGATTGTGCCAAGCAGAGAATGTTGATTCAGGACTGATTCAGTCTTCCGGTTAAAAAACAAAACAAAAGTTTGTGTCGTTTCTGGGGGTTTAGTTGGTGTACTATCCTCACCCGATTATTATAAAAGAAAAACTTGGTGCCAATCTGGAGTCATAAGATTCAGAGAGAACATGTGCTTTATTACATCCTCCAATGGAGGGTTTCATTGGGGTCTGGATTTCTGTTGGAAATCAACCAAGTCTCTGTGTGCTTCAGGTAGTCACATCTGTTGTTGTTTTCCACTAAAAGCGCAGAGAGTGTGTACCTGGAGAAAACCTACTTTTCTATGTTTTAAAGGTCCCATATCGTGGTCATTTTCAGGTACTTGTATTTTGTGTTTCTACTAGAACATGTTTACATGCTGTAATGTTCAAAAAACCCTTTATTTTCCTCATACTGTCTGCTTGAATATACCTGTATTTACCCTCTGACTGAAACGCTCCGTTTTAGCACATTTTGACGGAATTGCAACAGAATTGCGTTGCTAGGCAACAGCTTGGGTCCATGTGTACTTCCTGTCAGCTGATGACATTCACATACACTGCAACAGGAAATAAACTGGGACACATTTAGAATGTTTACGTTTAAAATTGTGTCAAGGGTCTAAATATTGTATATTCGTGACATCACAAATGGACAGAAATTCTGAAAGCTTGTTTCAAATGTAGAGTTTCTGAATACGGGCTGTGTGTATTTCCCTGTGGATTGAGTGTTTCGATACTTTCACAGTATTTATATAGGACTTAAGCCTGCTTTATAATAAAAAAACATGAAAATCTCACTTTTTTATAATTTGGGACCTTTAAAATTCATGTGTTGTGATATGACTACCCATTAAGACTGCTCTGTAGGTGCGCTGGACTGCGGCCGTGCGTAATACATTTCTCATAATCAGCATAAAACTTCATGTTGAGTATTTATAAAAACAAAGAAGCCACAAGCACATGAGAAAGTATTCGGCCTAAACTGGCGACTCGGAGTCGACTTTGGAGTGATATGTCATGTTGTGATAAACAGATGGATAAATTAATTTGATGGCTTTATGGACAACATAGTTACAGTACATTGTTAAATGATCAAGTGATCCCTAACCAGCAAAACAAAACTCTATAATGATTACTATTCACTATTCAAGTGATAAACTGTCTTACTAAGCATTATGTTCATGAAGAGCCATTCGCAGCAGTTTGTGTTCACATTACAGTATATTTCATTCAGAAATTGCTGAGCAAGAATCCCCAGAGCCATGGAAACATTTACTTTCTTAATCTCCAAAGAGACTCTGAAGCAATGCTGGAATTTAAATGCAGTTTGACCTCCAAAACATGATATTTCTAGACTTTCCCAGTGAGAACAGATTGTCTGCTTTTATTCAGATTCATCTGTATTTACCCACACATGGGGGGCGGAAATCTGAATGGGGCATACTTATCCCTCCTCTTGCCACCGAGGGCAGATCACTGTTGGTTTACAGTATATAAATCAAGAGTATCATTTAAAGACACAGGTTGGCCACACCATGTCTCACCGTGCAGTGGTAGCAGTGGAAAAGGTTAAATGCTCCCTCATCTCGTGCATTTAACCATCCTGCACTACCGCCGGCAATTATTTGCATGTAGTGCAAACATGCAATAAAAACGTGCACGTTTGACTGCAAGTCTGTTGTAGCTGTGCTTGTTATTTATCAATTAACTAACTACAAACTAACCTATTCAGGTATATTATTCATTTATTTATTGATTGTTTTATTTAATAGGGAAAGTTCACGTCATTAAATATTGTTGTAAATGTGCCAAAATAAATTTGTGATATGATGAAGATGTTAATGTAGCGGATATGCGCCTGCTAATGTTATATATTGGTCACGGTACGGGACTAGCCACAACAGCTAGTACTAGTATTACATTTGGGGTTCAATTAGTTAATGTCATGTGTTGTTAACGTTAGCCGCTTAGACATTCTCTGTATGGATCGGTTTCTGTTGTGTGTAGTGGACACGGCACTCTTGACGAAAATGGAACACAGCAACGCGGATAATCCGCACCGGACCCAGCGTGCATAGCTGTCCATGTGGAAAATTCAAAATGCTTTTTTCCACATGTCTGCACCGCATTTTTGCACCACACTGAAAAGAAACGGCTTTAAGCCAAAAGGCCATTTTTCATCTGTAGTCCCTAGACAGATGTTACATACAGAATATAGAGTCAATTTGTATATAAGATAACAAATTAAAGCAGTTATTTAAATAGCTTGTACGCAGGCAGAGCAATAACAAAAAGATACACACTGATATAATCTAATATGATAGTTTATTCAAGGTTGTTTTTAAAACTCTCAAATTATTTATTTATCTGTATATGCAGTTCATTCAAACATCTCTAAACTGATCCGCTGACGAAGGCCATGAGATATGGTTGAAAGCTGCAGAAAAAGCTCCAGTAGTAAGTGGTAAGGATGTCACGAGAGACGATACTTTACTACCAAGTCAAAAGCAAAATTCTGAAAACGCGATGGCACTCGTTTTCCTACAATACCGCAGGTACCGTGAAGGCTCGAGACTAACGGCGTCCCGGAGACGATAGAAAATGTGTTTGGGACGCATTAAGCTCACTATCAACACGTCTCCTGATAATGCTACTTTGCGAACAACAAATCCGTGTTGAAATCTGCAGGACTAGAGGTGGTTAGCGTTAGCTGTTAGCACCGTGCAGGATTGTGCTGCTTACCGGCTGCTAACAGCTAACGCTAACTAGCTCTCGTCCTGCCCATTTCAACACGGAAGGTGCTGTTGATTTACTTTATGATGCATATTCAGTTAAAATGAGCATTGGGCTAAAGTCCTAAAGTTATCACGTTGTGTTCAAATGTAATCTCTTAAAATGTAGTTGTGTTGGAAAAATACAAACATGTGCACAGTCCTAAGGTCATGACCTGTGACACTCATTGCCCTTAAGGCCTATTTCTGTTTCGGTGTTGGTTACCTAGTCAACGAACTTGTAGCGCCTATTTGAGGACAAGTAACCCTAAAAAGGACAGAAGAGTCAGTCAGACAGACAATGTGAGATATACGACTGAGCCTGCACGCAAGGGTATAAATGTCACGAAACGGAGAGACTCAGGGCTCTCAGCCCTGAACATTTATGTTGATGGTTGTTTGCCCACTTGCAAGTGTTTATTAAACCTTTAAAAGACTCTCTCTTGATTTTCGAGTCCTTCTTCACAGAAGATGTCTCCACCATAGTCTTTGGAGAAAGACTTGAATAAATCCAGTTGTTTGAAGGAGATGTTTTCACAGCAATATAAAGTAAATAATAGAGATGGAATTATGACTGATTCACTTCTTAACAAAAACTAGTATGCAAACGCTAATAAAGGAGTGCTTGTTGAAGTATATGGGATTTATTGTTTTACCTTTTTGATTTGTAATGTGGGATCGAATTGGGATCGAGAATCGTGGAGTTTAACTCGTCGTGACATCCGTAGTATGTAGACCTTTAATTTGGATTGTTTCGTCAAAATGAAGGGTTCAGTTTTAGTGTTTGTCAAGCAACAAGTGAACTGATAAATCAGATTTGTGCCTTTAAGAGCGAGTGTAAGCAAATATTTGATTGAATCCAAACTATCACAGATCATCCGCCTCTCTCATCCAATCACTTCTGCTCCTTACTAAACTAAGATCCTATTGGCTTACATGTGTGATTGTTTTCCCTGCTTCATTTTGTCCCAAATAAACCCTTTTTTTTGTGTTGAATCTGCTCTGATGGTAACACCTGCTGACATTTTCTCTTCTTCAACTATGAGATACTTCAGAAAGAAAATTGCTTCAATTACGACAACACCGTTGAGGGTTCTGCTGCAGGTTACCTCCAACAAAGGCCATTAAGTTCCCTCCTGTTCATTTTAAAGAATATTGCCACTTTTTGCCCTCGTTTGAAATAGACAAGACAGAGACTTGCAAAAAGCCTTTTTAGCACAACATTTGAACCCAGAATAAAGCACTTACACGGGTTTGGATTCCTCCTATATTTCTAACATGCACCTGGATTTACTCCACATGCTGCATTATCTATCATTTGTTAAGAGTAGGTGCCGAGAGCAGATTTTGGAAAATGGTACTCTTCAAGTTGAATACAGACCAAAATTCACCTGTCAAACATAATACACCGTACCTGCCCCTTTTTACACTTAACATGCACAGAGTGGAGAAATGTGGGCGGCAGCGCGTGCGAAGACTCATTCAGAATCAGTGTATAAACCATCTGATCCAGTCTTTATGGAAATGGGAGGATGTGAGCTGGGTGGAGTTAGCAGGGGGTATTGAGCAGTGGTCACTGTCTTTTTTTCAACACCTGCGTTCGCACTTTAATGGTTTATTAAAGTGTTAACAAAAGCATCGGCCTGGAATGAAATAAAGTCTGGATGGGTCCATTTAAATCTATTTCTCACTCACTCTTTGTGATCACAACCCAGGCTCTGTGTTTCGTTGCCATGGCAACGCTTTTTTTTTTTCTCTCTCTTCTCCCCACTGAAGTACCTTACATGTTAGTTTCAAACACGCCATACAACAAAGCTCTGAATAAAGAAGACGCTTGTGAAAAGTGTGGAGACATCTAGAGACCTGGTTTTGATTCGTTTGTTGTACCTCTTTTGTTTTAAAATGAAAATTATGAAACTGTTGTTTGGAGATGATGTCAAGACTTGAAAAAGCACACTGGCTGAGGTATCGTCATGTCACGGGAGGTTGTGATTCAGTCCTGCTGGGGTCATGCGGCAGCTAGACACGCTCTTTAATTTAGCTGCTTAATAAATCAGCCGTGTGCTTAAATAACATTGTTCAAGTTGCTTATTCTTACTATCACTGTGTTGAAATGTTTGGAGAGGTGGCCAGGTGGTTAAAAATGGAATATATAATGAAACAGGAAGAAAAAGTGTCTCGCCAAAACTGGTCATCACAAGTGAGACTCAATTTCCACCTGATATTAACACGTGTATCCGGATAATGGCTGTGTCCAAAATAACTCTCTGGATTACATTTATTGTCCCACATTTCATCAGTGTCCAGAGCGTGAAATTCATCTTCTACATACTTCCTTCAAAATGTCCACAATGGAACAAAAAAAAGTAGTGTCCATACTAGCATGTTCACCTCTTTGTGATAACAATCCCACAATGCAATGCATCCCATTTTATAGTTGTGAAAATTACAGTCGTACGATGCAAGGAATTTCGGAAGTGAACGAGGGAGTGATTTCAGACACAGCTAATCTGATCATGTTCCTTTGCATTTACTCCTGGTAATATCAGGGGTTCTTGTCATATTGATTCTGGATTGGATCTCAATATGCAAATTAGGAAAGTAAGGCTGGCGGTCAATAAACATGGTGCGTCCCAGGTCAAGGGAAGGGGACATTTTGCTGGGCTTGCTTGAGACAGCAGGAAGAGGTGTTATTAGGTGACCTTTCAACTTGTTGGATGGATTTTTATATTAAAGAGTAACTTAAAGCTTCAGTAGGCAGTTTATATTTTTGGCATCATTGGGCAAAAATTCCATAATAACCTTTCAGCATATTGTAACTCAAGTGTTCTGAGATAACTAGACTTCTGCTCCTCCTCATGGCTCTGTTTTCAGGCTTTAAAAAAACTAGCCCGTGACGGGAGACTTTGACCAATCACAGGTCATTTCAGAGAGCGAGCGTTTCTATTGGCTGTGTTCCGGTCATGTGACCGGAACTTGGCGTTCCTTCACAAGATTTCTCAATGGCAGCGGCATCACAAACTTTCTCATTTTACAGCTAAACCGTGCACCAGAGAGACTAACTCCCTCTGAAACCACAAATAGCCATGTACAGTAATGTTTGTGTACAAAATGACATACATGTTAATTAGTTTAGCTTTAAAGGTGCTGACAGGTGTATTTTTGAGGTGAACTGACTTTCCCGTCTTCATTGCTAAGCTATGCTATTGGCTTCCTTGCTCCAGCTCCACCGTTATTATACAGACATGAGAGAGGTGTTGATCTTCTCATCTGACTCTTTGTAAGAAAGTGAATAAGAGTATTTACCAAAATGCCAAGCTATTCCTTTAATACCAAACATAATTGGGGTCTGAAAGTCAGATCAGAAATACACACAGGATCAGTGTTGATCATTGATGTATTTTTATTACTGATTAATCTCTCAATAATTTATTTGATGAAAGGTGCAAAATTAGAAATTTAGAGCATATCGATGATCGAGGCATTGCCTCCACATGGCTCTCAATAGAGCATCATGATACGATTCCATATATTGCGATATATTGCGTTACTGTACACAAGGCGATATATTGTGATTTTTTCAAAATCTAGTTTTAGGAAAACAGTCACAGTATAAAAAAGCCCACCACAATACGCATAAAATCTGAGTAAAAAAAGTCACTATGTGAAATGGCTACTATGGTCATATCCAATTTATGCAATTCCAAGACTGTTAAGGGACTCCAGTATGCAGAAATATTCACATACACCATTTTAGAATAGGGGTAAATAACACATTTATACTGCCTGAAAGAAAAGAAACTGCATGTTTTTTGCCTGAAATTGCATGTGATTATCATAAAGTGGGCATGTCTGTAAAGGGGAGACTCGTGGGTACCCATAGAACCCATTTTCATTCACATATCTGGAGGTCAGAGGTCAAGGGACCCCTTTTGAAATGGCCATGCCAGTTTTTCCTCGCCAAAATTTTGTGTAAGTTTGGAGCGTTATTTAGCCTCCTTCATGACGAGCTAGTATGACATGGTTGTTACCGATGGATTCATCAGGTTTTCTAGTTTCATATGATACAAGCTTCACTCTAGCTTTAAAACTGAGCCCGCTACAACCTCTGAAAGACAGAATAGAGGCTGGGCTCGCTTTTAAGAGGTTAATTACAGCGTTTTGGAGAATCGATACAGTATATATATACACTAATGTATATCGTGATACTTATGTGCATCAATATTTTCTTACACCCCTAAAATTAATGTTCTGAATTTTTAATTTAGCACCTTTACTTTTGTTCATCAATTGTCAGAAAACAGTAACAAATGCACATCATAATTTTTTTCAGAGCCGAAGACAACAATTGCTTCTTTTGTCCAACCACCTGTCCAAAAAACAAAACTATTCTATTTCCAATCATGCAAAACAAAGAGAAGCAGCACAGAAGCTGTACTCACACAGAAAACAAAACCTTACATAATAATAAATCTCACATATATACGGTACCGGCACGTGTGTTCACGTGTGCGGACAACCAGTTAGTGTGTTCACATGTTTGTGTGTATAGCCATGTGCTGAGCAACATGTGTAATGCTGCGCTTGCTCATTGTGAATGTAAATCTGATGTCAAGCTGAAAGCTGAAGAGGGAATGTGTGGGTGGCAATCGCTTCCAGCTTAGACCCTCTGAGAGAACTGAGAGAGAGAGACAGAGTTAAAAGAGTGGGAGGGAGGGATGTAGACACACATGAGTAAGAGGTTGGTTAAAAAAACAGAAAAAGGAACACTGTGTGTGTGTGTGTGTGTGTTTGTGTGTGTGTGGGGGTAAGTGTTCGTGTAGGAGTAGCAGGGACAGCGCAAGACTGTATGGAGTGAAGACAGGAACGACAGAAAGAGAGAGCTGGAGAGAGAAAAATGGAAAAAAGGAAGAGAGTGAAATGGAGGAAATGCATCTGGGGGAAGCGGTAACAAGAGAGGGAGGGTGAGGGGGTGTTGCACTGAGGAAGGGGGAGTTGGATGGAGAGAGAGAGGGAGCACAAGAGCCAGAGATGGAGGCTGGAGTGGGAGTGGGTGTCTTAATAGCGCTGAAATGCTCAGGGCTTTTTGTACGTTTGCCTTTGTTATGATAGAACGCTGGTTGGCTCCCTGTTTGCTTTTGATCCATGAACTGTGACTACGAATGCAAGGCCGTCTCTCCTGTGTTCATCTCATTACATCATTTAATGTATTACTGCTGTCATCAAGAGCCCAGCTGCTAAAGCAAGGCAATATAGCGCTGCGAGAGGTTCAGGGTTTCATTCCCTACATGTGCAGAACATTATGCAGTGCTAAAATGTTTTGGACGCATTTATTATCTGGACGAGTCGTGGTCACTCGCTGAGGCGGGTGAAGCTCTGCAGTGGCTGTTCAAATCAATCTAAAAGAGGAAAATGTGTGCGGATGCTGAGAAACACTGGCACAGAGCTGATTTTAAACACAGATGACGTGCGAGGATTCAATCCTTCATACAGTAGCAGCAGCAGCATCTCTCTGCAAACCTTGACCTCTCTATCAGAGTCCTTTCTGCTTTGTGAGCAAAGTGCCAATGGACAGCGTGTACAGCTACAGTACAGTATGTTTCCATGAATTATATACGTGATTTATAGAGTCTACAAGTAAACTGTGGGTGGATCGATTGGCTCAGCAGCCGTATTAGTTAATATGACAGGCTTTTGATGATGATGCATATAAATACAGCTGCAAATATTTACATTCGACACATATGATTCATCTACTACATCGATGTAGCGATTTATATTCCTACAATCCAACTACATCGATAGGTACTCGGCAAGTTGTCCTTCACGGGAGACGTATATCGATATGAAATCGATTTGAAACGCAAAAATCAACTGTATCGATCGGTAAAACTTTGAGGAATCCTGACCTGCACTGTGTCAGCTATTTATTTCACACTCGCACTGATTGAATTTTTGGCAAAAAAAAGTTACTGTATCGATTTCAGATCATTGATTCGTATCGTATCGTATCGCTCTAGATGAGCCAAATATCGTCCTTGAATCATATCGGAACCAGGGAAATTGTATCGTATCATATCGTTGTAAAAACGTATTATTACACCCCATGTCAATTATTCTTATGATTAATTGAATCATCAACACTACGATCATATAAAACCTCAAATCCTCACATTTGAGGAGCTGGAAACGGCAAACATTTTGCATTTTTGGTTAACAAATGACGCTGATGTGCACTCCGTGGAAGTTCAGTTTACGTAACGTCTTCTGTGGCTCCGGGGGACCTTTTATAGTTTGAAAAAATAATCTCAGTTTCAGCTTGAGACTTTGAGAGCCTGTGTTAACAAACTGAAGGTGTGGAGTTTGAAAGATGTGGGTGTTCAGCAGGCAGGGAGGGTCTAATGAAAGCAGCATTGAGTCATATGGGAAATGTAGGATCCAGGAGTTTTGGGCATGACTAACAGAGAGCCAAAGTGAAACCAGAACCAGGTTCTGTTCCACAAGTAAGAAAACCTCATTCAAAATCACACGGTAATAACTCAAACAAAGCCTTTCTCAACAGTATGTTGTGTACTGTGCATATCTGGTTAAGGACTATAATTCTTTAAGAACGAACTAACAGTGTAGTAGTTTATTCAACATTTCTATCTTTAGCAGCATTTAACAGACATCATATCCTTTAAGCTCTACACCATCAGCCGTTTGGCAGGACTGTTTTTTTCTCATTTTACAGCTAAACAGTACATTCAAATATGTCTCTGAAAACATTTAAGTTATTTTTGCGTTAGAGATTCCTCAACTCTGATTGGTTGTTTTCCTTCGGGTGCGGTGGAATCTTACAAATGTCATTAGGAGCACTAAAAGGAGGCAGAGGAACCTGATTTTTTTCCCAGATTACCTATCTCATGTATTACTGTTAGGATATAGTTATTTTTTATGAAAGTTATCAACTGCAGCTTTAAGACGATGAACGTACCCGTGCTGCTGCACTTGTAAATTTTCATGGAGCTGTAGTTTTTTTTTGGTGTGCTCACAAAGTAATTGTTAAATCATGAAGATTTCAACTTCTAAAAGCAAGTACTGCACTGGATGTCAATTTGTCTTACAATATGGTGAGCATACCTCCAGAACACACATCTTTCACTTTCACCCAGGAAACCGCTGTTTGTGTCCGGTGTGAAAACAAGTCAGCTTTGACTTCTTTTACTCTAGTTCTGTTACGTAACTTCTGTACTCTACTAACGGCAGTTACGTAACAAACGTAGTTATTTTATGTAAGAAACATGCTTGTTACAACCTAAACCACAATCTTTTCCTAAACCTAACCGAGTCCTTTTTTTGCGTAAGTAAACCTAAAAAAAGGGAGGTCATCCTCCCTAGGAGCATAACTTCGACGGTCGAGGGTCGAGTCTGCCTGGTGCGCAGGCCAGGAGTCGGATGGAGAGAGCTCCGCCCGGGGCTCGCTGCTCAGGCCTCGCTGCTCGGGCCTCACCGTCAGCTGTCTGGGCTGGACCCGCAACGGAGCTACGGTGACGTGACACTTGTCAAACACAAGTTCTTTCCAGATTAAAAGATTTACAGAATAAAAATTAAAAACTCAAAATCCCATATATGCCCCCCCTATATGACATACAAAAAGTAGTAACATGAGAGCACATATATCAAGCAGCACTGAGTCCATACATAAGATGGAGGTGCAAGTGCAAAATAAGAGAAATTACTAAATAAAATAACATGACACCGAGGCTTGGTTTTCCTCCTGTCACCAGCCACTGATCACACGGCCATATTTGATGAGTTTGGAGTGAGAATGTGCTGACTATAGGGACTAAAAATCAGGATATCTCTGCCTCTGCTGAATCTTATTTGAAAATCTGTCTCTCACAAGCCCCGCCCCATCTTCATGGAAGTGCAACACTAAATAACGGGAGTACCCCTTTAAATGATTACTCAAGTGTTGTTGATAATTAACTTCCTGTTGATCAACTACTGCGATCATTTCAGCACTACATATAAATATAGAAAATACCATGCAAACCCTGACTGGAAGAACCATATAAGACTGGTTACATAAATAAGTCAAATCAGCTCCAGTGTGTGAACGTTACACAACAGCTGAAAGCACAAAACATACTCAACTGTACAGTTAAATGACGGGGCTTTCAAATAGCAGTTGACTGCTAACTCAAAAAATGACACAGTGTGAGAAAGAAGCAACCAGCCAACAGCCCGATCATGACACATTTTGACTGCTGATCACAAGTTTCTCTACTCTACATGAACAGTAGGAGCCAAGTTGGCAGACAACCAAGATTCTGGTCAATCCTTTGTATTCTCAAAGCCGATTTGCCAGGAGAAAATGGTTTTTGGATTTCACAATCCACACTAGTGGAAGACGAGTTATTTTTTGTTCTGGCTTTGCTGAGTATTTGTATGATGCTAAAGCTGTCATGGGCAGATTTTTAGAAGTTGACATTTTGTTTGAATCAGGCAAAAATAATTCTCATGCTGGGTTTAGAGAAATGAGTAATATAATGTCAGAATCTTGGTAATATTGATGGTGCCGTTTCTCCGCTATTTGCCGTCAACGTTATGTCTGAGGCATCTGAGGCAAACTTTTGTGCAGCAGAGCTTCATTCTGAGCTGTCAATCAACTGCCTGCCGATTGCTTTTGCTTTTTTTTCGGTGGGAAGCGATGGGAGGGGAGAGAGAGTGAGCGAGTGCCTCTCTTCTGCTTCTCTGTAAAATGCACCTACTGCAGCTTTAACGCAAACAAATGAAAGGTCTAATTTTGGATCAAGCTTGTGCTTCACGTTGGGAACTATTTGATTTTCAGAGCAAAGGGAGTAGAGTCTGATCTGATTTACCGGGCTAATGCTTGTCATAGTACATTATTTACCGTGCATGTGCTTTTCCCCAACAGTGCAACACAAAGACATCAGGAGCCACCAGACACTTAAACCCTGAAAACCAAACAGTGCTCTTGCACCTCGGCGATGCTCAAAGTGGCACATAACAGGTGTTGGATTTATGAAGTCTTTTATTGAGCTTTTAGCTTTGGGAATGAGCTGTTTTAACGCTCACAAAAATCAACTGAGCTGTCCAGCATTGAAGGAGCAACATGAATACTGTGAGTTTTTTTTTTTTTTTTTTGCTTGATTGCATGTGAGGAAACAGCAGATGGTACGCGGTGGACTATTTGTGCTGTTGAGCTTGACGACAAACCCACAGAAACGCACAGAGAGAAGTGATGTCATCGTTTAAGTGATTGGTGCAAATGAGGTGATGATTAGTAGTATATTTACAGCTATACCTGTACTTACTACACAATACAATGATGTGTATTTCTGTAATGAGAGACAACATCAACTGAGAATCAAACATATGCCTGCATCAGATGATATAATGAATTGGATTCACATATATATGGATTTTAGGGGAGCAAAGGTCACACAAGAAGACAAACATGTCCTACCTAGATCAGGTGGGGCTTGTTGTGCTTTGTGTCCAGACTTCTAGAGACCAAGTCTCTGTGTTTCCAGTCTCTTTGACCCCACAGTAAGCTGATGCACAGCTAAAACCGAAGATGCATTCACTGACTTCAGCCTGTATTCCACTGAGCGTCGGAGTCCGTTTGAAACTGCAGCTTCTCCGTAGTTTGTGTTACATTCCAGCGAGCATCGACACTTTGTTCCGAATCGATACTCCAAAAGCACACAGTGATATTAACGTCTATAAATAACTGAGCTGTGTTGGTGTATCTGCAAACGGCACCTGCCAACAAGTGTCATGACACACATGCGTTTGTCTGACTGTCTGATAAGCAGGTGACCATCCTCTGGAGGGTTTATAAGGCTGTGTTCAAGTTCCACACAGAGAAGTATTGCTCAAATAGCCAGCGGTCAAATAAGCCGAGAAAAAAACCCAAAGGAAACAAGAGGACTCTAACTCAAACAAAGAGAAATCGACTCCACTACAAAAGCCCAATACAGCAAAACACTTCCTTGGATGAATGTTGGCCTTAAATCAATCCATGACCTTTAAATATTTCATAGACAAATAGGTATATGAATTATATGAATAAATGATAAACCGCTAGCCTCAACTACCAAGGCATCCTTCAATATATCTTTAGAGTAAGTGAATTCTTAAGGTATAATAGAAAAAGAACTATAGTGGTCGTATAATAAAGTACAATACTATACAAATATCACAGAAAACTATAAACTATATATTTATATATATATTATCCTAAATAAATATTATAGCCTAGTAATATTTAAGAGATAAAAAATACCATCAAGTGCAATATGGTGACCATAAACTTACTACTGAGCACCACAGATACACTAGAAGTCCCTATATAAGGATCATCTGACTTATCAACTATACAAACACTAGAAAGAGAAGGTAATCATTGCACAGAGTTAAAGTGGTGTAAGTGGCCCTGTAGGTGGGAGGATGTCCTTCTGCACAGGTAAATTCGCAAACTGCAGGCCTTTTACTTCTCCAAAGTGCTGATTTTTTACCTTTGAGGTGACCCAAAAGTGCCACGTTGATAAGAGTACAGGATGACAGTTATTAAGTAGGCCACTGTTCGTTATGTCGCATCTTCAGACTAATTAGAGAGAGAGAAAAGCAAACACTCCCAAAGCCAGCTGAGTGTTATAACTTCACAGTGAGGCAGTGTTCATCCTCCCCCCTCCTCCACCCAGCAGCAGCAGCAGCAGCAGCAGCCTGCTTCTTCTTGAGCTCCAGCAGCAGCAGCGGCTGTTCCTCGTTGGGCAGTCCGGCTGAGAGCTCCTCCTCTCCGGCCTCGCCCTGTCCTCTCTCCTCCTCTCCGGTGCCCTCCTCCACGACCCTGCACTCACAATTCCGGTGACCGACGGAAGATCCGCTGAGGCCAATTTCTCTCATCTTTTAGATGGGAATGTGTTTTCTGCGATGGTCTCCTTAGTGGGTGTCCGTTTTTGTGAATGTCGAAAAATGCCAACTTGAGCCAAAAGGATGGAGATGGATGAGGTCTGGAAGGTAAACGCTGCTAAATGCTTTTTGGACTCTGGAGGTAAAACTCTATAATCAAAAGCTATCTATGTGTGCACGCAGAAAAGAGCTGCGTGTCTGGATGTGCGTGCATGCCCATGTGTGCGTGAAGGAGCGGTGCGGTGCGGTGCGCAATAGGTGCGCCTCTCCTGGATGATGTGCGCAAAGACGCGCTCCTCTCTGCGCTCTGATCTGCTGCTGCGCCTTTTTCTGTTGTCCTGATCGGACCTCTCCACTAACCCTGCAGCCAGCGAGCCAGCAGGACGACAGATACAAACGGAAGCTTTTATTTCCAATGCAGGCGGAAATGTGTTTGCACAAGCACCACAAAAAAAAAACACACTCCACAGAGGAGAAGTGAGCGGCCAAGAAACAAGCAGCAGAGAATAAAGTATCTAAAAACTGCAATGGCTAAAAGAATCTGTGCCAGTATAGCTGACAGGAAAACGAGGCGGTAATGGCAACTTAGTCCTTCTTCTTCCTTCCCACCAAACGGCGGTTCATCCTCAAGTAATCCGCCTGGCAAGAGATGGATGATGTGGTGAGTCCTGTCTGCTGATCTGGACCGAGAGAATCCTGCTCAGGTGGACCAGCAGCTCAGTTTAGAGAGGAAGCAGCAGCAGCAGCAGCACACTGATGAACTGAGCTTCTATCTGACTCTACCTCTCTGTAGCTCCAGTAGTGAGGGAGAGAGAGAGAGAGAGGGAGGGAGAGGGAGAGAGGGAGAG
>CAKAOH010020466.1:0-128238 GCA_916701665.1 Sebastiscus tertius
GAGAGACGTAAGTAGATATAAATATCTATGGACTGGAGACACATACATTGCGATACATAAGTAGCCATAATGTATGGACAGCGCTATTTTACAAAATGACATGCTGAGATCAATAACTCAGATCAATCAGCTGGTGACTAGTAACTGCCCTCATACAGTCTTGCCACCGTTTATGTACGGGATAATGTAAGGATCCCCTGAAGGGGATTCTTTCACAACTATGACCGGCTCGCTGTACATTATTCCGCTTATTACACGGCTACTTACTGAAGAAATCAATATTTTGACACAAAAACGGTCCGCCAGAGTCCGACATCAGAGTTGCGCCCATAGCAACGGTCTTTTATACTGAAATTACAGACCGCAGAACCTCGTGATTGACCAATCAGAATCGAGTATTCACCACAGCCGTGTAATAAATACAGACGTCTATTTCCCAATGTGAGTCTATGGGAAAAAGTATTTTTGGGTCCAGTGCATCACGTGATGGACGCGGAAGTTGTAATACCGCCGTTTGGCTACTGCGAAAGTTGGGATTGACGACTGGTGCTCTTCCTGGGGGCTTGCTTCAATAGGCTTTGCAATGGATGCGGAAAATCGCCGGAAGATCTAGGTACTTTTCCAGATGGAAGTCGAGCCATTTCAGCATCATGCACCACTGAGCAACTTTCATAGGAATGAACGGGGCCAAAAAGCTGTAAAGTCTCTCAATATTTTAAAGGAAATACATTTTCTTGAGGGGCTGCATGGTGGTGCAGTGGTTAGCACTGGCGCCTCACAGCTAGAGAGTTGCAGGATCAAATCCGGTTTGGGGCCCTTCTGTGTGGAGTTTGCGTATTCTCCCCGTGTTAGCGTGGGTTTTCTCCAGGTAATCCGGTTTCCTCCCACAATCCAAAGACATGCAGGTTAGGTTAATTGTTGACTCTAAATTGCCCGTAGGTGTGAATGGTTGTCTGTCTCTATGTGTCAGCCCTGTGATGGACTGGCGACCTGTCCAGGGTGTACCCCGCCTTCGCCCAATGTTGGCTGGGATCGGCTCCAGCCCCCTGCGACCCCAAACGGGCTGAGCGGTTGCAGATGAGAGATGAGAGACATTTTCTTGAACTTTGAAAAGACTTAAAATGAATGGACATTGAACTCCTCTGGCGTTAAGTTTTTTGATTAATTTGTACTGTTTCTTTGTTTTCCCTATACCTTTGTACATGTCTCTTTTTTTTAAAATAAAGTTCTGGGAAGCAAAAAAAAAAGGAATGAATGGGGCCCCGCCTCCAACGCTGTATCCAGTTATCTTAATACATCCATGGGCCTGACAAGTCGAGTCATGTATGGAAAAATCCTACAACACACAGGAACTTGGCTTGTGTCTTGAGGAGTTGTAGTATTTATTCAACGACAGCCTGAACTGTACACACTACTACGCTCACAGCTGGTTACAGCTGACTTCCTCTCACCGTCACTCCGTCTCACACACATGCTCCCTTGCTCTCTCTCTCTCTCTTTGTCTGTTTCTCTTTCTTGACCGCAAACACCGACATTTGTTAACATTAAGCACACAACCTACGCACTGAGTTATTCCTTAAGCAGTTCGCTACTTGTATAACATATTTTAGTTTAAAAAACATCTTAAAAATACATAATTCCCCGATGCTTTGTCCCAGCGAGGAGTCATCTCAGTCCCTGTATTCAACATAACTGAATATCATTCTCTTATCGAGGACACTTACAGACAATTATCGAGGCCAATCGATATCGCGTCTAACAATAATCTCGTTATATCGCCCAAGCCTTGTAGGCTATACATAACATGTAAAGTAAAAGAGCTACAAAAGTACAGATACAAAAAACAATAAAAGACAGATGCAGTCCAGCCTTATGTTAAAATATTACACCTTGTGTAATCTTAACAATAGAAAGGTGAAAGTTATCAACAGCAAAGTAACACAAGCACTCACCCACGTTTGCTCATCTGATGGTCTTTTGAAACTGGAAAGCTAGAGCTGTAACACAGTGGGTACATCCCAAATAAAAGAAAAACGAAACCAAAAAAACAAGTCTCATTTCCTCATTCCCTCGCTCCTCGCTTGAACTTGGCAAAGTATGACTGCAACTTTCAGAAAGCATGTAATCAAACTCGTCAAACTTGTTGAAAGGGTGTTTCCTTCCTGTGCAGCACAACAATGAGACTGTAAAGCCCAGACTTAAGATGACACGTCTGTAAATTTCTTACTTTGTTAATATCACTGCAGATCAGATCAGTGACGTGCATCAAATAGGTGAAAACATAAAATTTTAATCAATATTCTTTTACTGTAATGTCTATTTCTCGCCTCAAATGTTTTCAGAAACATCTTGTAGTGTACTGTTCAGCTGTAAAATGAGAAAGTTTGCTCCAGCTGGTGGACAGTGCTTGGTATTTCCTTAACTGATCTCAACATGGCTGCTGGGTCACAAACTTTCTCATTTTTTGACAGCTGTTCAGAGACGGCAGGCTCCAGATCAGCTCTGATTGGTTGTTTTCCCCCGGTCTGTGAAATCTTGCAGATGACGTTCAGAATAAGCCCCCAGGAAGAGCGCCGGTCGTTGATCCCAACTTTCGTAGTGGCCAAACGCGGTACTTGTCCGTCACGTGATGCCACTTGGCCCAAAAAGACATTTTCCCATAGACTTACATTGGGAAAGAGACGTCTGTTACTCAGCAGATAATTTTTTTTTAGATAAATCAACTTCCCAGTACGAACACTCTAATAGCCCTTATTTAAATCATTAGGTCCTGAAAGTTGTAAAATGCACTAATAGCGGAGTTATTTCCCTTCCTCCTTTCATGTGAATGAGACCCAGACCGTGACAACGGCGTGACATTGGGACGCCGTGACCGGGTACTTTTTCCAGACGGAAGTCAAGCCATTTTGGCATCATCCGCCACTGAGCAACTTTCATAGGAATGAACGGGGCCCCGCCTACAGCGCTGTATCCAGTTCTCTTTATACGTCCATGATTAGGAGCACCGGAGGACACAGAGGCACGTGATTTTTTTCAGAAAGCTTAGGAGGTTACATTAGTGCAGAAAAAACGCACACATAATTAAAAAGGAATGCATAACACGTCCTGTGTTGTTTTCTTTCTGATTATTAAAAAAATGTGTTCAGTGGTAGTAGTTGTGGCTCTGCTTCCTGTGCAAGATGGTTGTGAAACACTAACCGCCAGGAACCTGCAGATGGTGCTGATGTCAATGAAATCATATCTTCCTGTAAAGGCTTACCATGCACCACTGAAATAGGGGTTAAAAGATATAGTCTATAGTGGTGTTTGTGCAGACTTGATGACTTATTTTATGATTGAAATAGTACTAATGACTTTCCTATCTCAGCATCCTCACTGTGAAGGTTTGGCTGCTTGTCTATGTAATATATTTTATTATATTCCTGATGGGTTCACTGCATCTTCCCATGGTACGATGAACTCTGCAAAGTAAACAGTCTGTTGAGTATAGCAGCACGGGTCAGGTCATTTAGTGTTTGTGTGTGTGTAAAAGTCAGTCAGGTTTACGTGCAAAAAGTACAGGACTACTTTGGGGTCTGTTGGTGGTCTGATGGGTTGTTATAACAGTGATCTTGTACCAGTGGAACTGCAAAAACAAAATGCTTTTCTGCTCTCTAAATCACAGTGCACCCCGGCATTAGAGCTGAAACAATTGATCAATTAATGGATGGACAGAAAACGAATCGGCATCATTTGATATGCTATTAATCGTCATTTATTTCTGGCAAAAATACGTCTCCAGTCGAGCTGCAACAATTAATCGATTAAATGATTAGTTGTCAACTATTAAATTAATTGCCAGCTATTTTGATAATCAATTAATTGGTTTGAATATTTTTTTTAAGAAAAAAAATAAACAATTCTCTGATTCCAGCTCCTTACATGTGAATATTTTCTGGTTTCTTTACTCCTCTATAACATTCAACTGAATATCTTTGAGTTGTGGAAAAAACGGCAAAAATCAGGACGTCGTCTTGGGCTTTGGGAAAAACTGATCAACATTTTTCACCATTTTCTGACATTTTATAGACCAAACAACTAATAAATCGACTAAACCAAATCGACAGATTATTTGGCAATGAAAATGATTGTTAGTTGCAGTTAGTCCCTAATCCCCAGTTCCAGCTTCATGTATTTGGTTTTTGGATAGTTGGTCTGACAAAATAAAATATTTTGACACTTTACCTTGGGTTTTAAGAGGTTGTTGTTTGCAATTTCTGTATTTTCTGATATCTTATAGACCAAACAATTAATTGATTAATTGAGAAAAAATAATCTGCAGATTTATCGATAACGAAAATAATCATTATTTGCAGCCCTTTCCTGTACAGTATCTTCCAGCGCTATATCAGAGCAAGACTTTTTCCACTTTGCCATATTATATGTGCATGTGCACCTCGACTGAAATTTCAGTGATTCATTTGTTGTATGTGTAGTTTTAGGGCTCTATTTACTTAGTCTAGTATTCACTGTGTACTTTGAAGTCTTGTTGTCTTTCCTAGTAGCAAGTAGACACAGCAGATTATGTAACAAACCATCCTGCATGCACTTGAACCCAACTTGCATGGAGTTTTATGCTTTTACATTGTATGTTTTCTTCTTTTTTACTGCTGGTCTTCAAATCAGCACAATGAGGACAGAAATATCTCAGTCTGACACACTGGTTAAAGCGTCACTAGGCAACAATTCTTTGGCATCATTGGGCAAAAATTCCATAATAACCTTGCAGCATATTGTCATTCAAGTGCTCTGAGAGAAAACTAGACTTCTGCACCTCCTTATGGCTCTGTTTTCAGGCTTTAAAAAATCTATCCCGTGATGGGAAACTTTGGCCAATCACAGGTCATTTCAGAGAGAGAGCGTTCCTATTGGCTGTGCTCCGGCTGGTGGGCGGTGCTTGGTATTTTTTCAACTTGATCTCATCATGGCTGCCCGGTCACAAACTTTCTCATTTTACAGCTAAACAGTACACTACAAGATGTTTCTGAAGACATTTGAGGTGAGAAATAGGCATTATAGTAACAGAATATTGATTCATATTTGATCAGCGCTGCCTAGTTTGACCGTTTGATCGGAGTTCGCGAGTGATTGACAGCTGCTCAGAGATAGCGGCTGGATGGCAGGTTACAGGTGGCACTGTAAATAAAAACACCATTTTTGAAACTGGACAATGTTTCCCTAGTCTGCCTCCTACTCTTTAAGCCTTTTTGGTCTGACTTCCTACCACTAAGGTTCATAGTTAGCTTTGTAAAATGAATGTTGTGTAAAGCAATCGCTGCACCGTTTAAATCAACACCAATATTACAAAACTTTTGTCAAATGTAGAAAAAGATCTGTGTGTGTTTGTTTCAGCTCTACTAGAGGCACCTGGCAATGAGTCAGACACTTGATGCAAATGAACAAGATGGGTATTAGAAACAATCACATTTATTACAGATGTCCAGTCTGCTTATTCTTCTGTTTTTGACCAATCGGTTTCCAGTAAAATCATAAGAGGAGAAATAAGATGATTATGAAGTAGGACTGAGATTCTTAAAAGTACTTTCTTCCCCACTGACTTGGGACTTGGAACAAAAACTCCATTAGTATTGATATTCATACATGTCTGACAATATACATATGTTAGCTATGCCAAGCCATTAACGTGATCAGACATTTTTTGAAAAATGTAACGGTTTGTAAAAGTTAGAACCCGAAGTTAGCAATTATTACAATCTAAACAGCTACCAGCAAAACTAAAAAGAAAAACAAATAATCAGAAATACATGTATCTATGCTTTGTTTTCCTTATGAAACTCATCACATAGGATTCATACTGCTTAAATTCAAAGTGTCATATTGTGAACATCTGCCAAAAAAGGTGAATAACTCCAGATATTAAACAGCTGGTAATTCAGAATAGTTCACTGTACATCGTGATGATCTTTGATGTATACTGGAGCTAAACATAGTCATAAGGTCCTTTCAGGAGACCAAATAAGCTCTAATGAGTCTCGGTATTAAACCCGTGTGAGGCCATGTTGGCCACCGTTTAAAGCAACATTGATTCATTCTGCACTGGACGAGGTGGATTTAAATGACAGCTACAATGATAAACTAGTCCAGAGTCTGGAGGATTAACTGGAGCCATTTAATACAGTGAAACTATTTAAAAATTAAGAAAAATAAACAGCAGTTATCATACCCTCGAGCTGGCAGTGGGAGTCTTGTCATTCCCTGAAGTGTTCCCAGCTTTGTATTTCTGAAAAGAAGGCGTCTCCGGGGCAGGAGGTGTAGTTCACCATCTGTCTATGGCCGTGGATGGTGAAGTTGGCAGCCAGTCTTCCTCCATCTACTGCACATTTGACTAGACGATGGCGCAGCAGGTCCATGGCATGGCGAGACGGCAGGGTGGCAGTGTAGTTACCGATGATTGACACGCCGTACCCGATGGAATTGTGCCCCCTGGTGTGTCTGCCGAGGAGGTGCCAACCCCTGCCTTCATAGACGTAGCCGTCAGAGCCGACCACAAAGCTGAGGGCACAAAGACAGTACAGGGCATCATTAATGATTGAAGTGTACAGTAGCTGTCTGAGGTAAACTTAACAAACATTTATGCAAAATTTGGAGGGTAATGATAAGACACAAATAGTGCGAGATATTTCAAATTAATTTTACGCTCATAAAAGACATGAAATCCGCAGCATTCTTGGAAATTCTCCCACTAACATTAGCTGGATATAAAATGTCTCTGCTTAAAGGAATAGTTCAACATTTTGATTTTCTTTCCGAGTCGTTAGATACTGCTCTCATATCTGAGCTTTAATTATGGAGCTGGAGACAGGGGGTGATTAGCCTAGCTTAGCATAAAGACTGGAAGCAGAGGGAAACGGCTAGCCTGGCTGTAAAAGATATGAAGGCTCTGACAGAAGCCGACGGTCGGCCGTTGGACAGTTTGGGGCCGTCGGTGAGCGTCTGTCAGCCTAGTTTTTTTAGTGTTTCCTGCACCGCCGGCTCTAGTTTGCCCGTGTCAGAGGTTTTTTGGGCCGATTCATTATGTTGAATCGGCGGCGCCCCCCGTCGGTGAGAGAAATCGCTCTGATTGGCGGTTCAGCTTAAACGAATCAGTGCACGAGAAGAGAAACGGACGTGAGGAAAGCAAGCCAACAAGTGAAGAGGAGAAACACATTTTTATTTTTTATCTTCATTTCATCTGATCGTTCCAACACACAAATATTTTCACAACGACATGGCCATCTGGAATAAAGCTGAGTGGTGAGTGAGAGTGGTGTTAAATTGGTCGGCAAACGCCGCTTTATCTCATGTACGCATCCTAACAACGGCTTGTATATCCGCAGTCCCCAGATTTCCTGTTTCCTTTTTTGAATGACGAATACAGACTACCACGACCTGCTGGTAAGGAGAGTTATCACGTGATTGTTGGCCGTCGGCTGTAGTCTTTGCTGTGTGTTTGAGTGCAACTTCTTGGCCAAGACAAAGGTGACCTGAGGCGAGGCAACTGGTGGCCTTCGTCGCCGCTAGTTCTTTGATGTCGGGTTGGTGTGTCTGGACCTTTAAATTCACCTACCAGCTCCTCTAAAGCTCACTAATTACCACATTGTATCTCATTTGTTAAAAACAAACCACAATTTGTGTTTTTAAAGGGAGTGACCTAGTGTAACGATATCATCTAGAACAACAGATCACACATCTACCCAATATTAGCACGTAACTCATTTTTACATTTCTGTTTGTGTATGGATTAAACAAACAAGACACAATGTGTTAATTAGTGAGCTTAGAGGTGCTGATAGGCAGATATTTAATCTTTGGACAGAGCCAGGCTAGCTGTTTCCCCCTGCTTCCAGTCTTTATGCTAAGCTAAGCTAAACTAGTCACCTCCTGTCTCCATACTTAAGAAAGCATCTCATCTAACTCTGCAAAAAAAAATTAATAAGTGTATTTCCCAAGACAAGATGTCAAACTATTCCTTTAAGGGTTGGTTACCTGTATCCTATGTCGATCCAACCACGATCTTCCTGGTGGAAACGCTGCATGGCTCTCATGCCGCGGGAACAGTTTGGGAAGGATAAACAGGGCGAGGATGGCTCGTAGGTGTGGTGAACATAGAGAAATTGGAGGGGCAGAGACAGTGGGATCGGTGTACTCTGGTAGGCTTTTGCCCCCCACTGACAACGAGAGATGATTTGAGGGCAGTCTGAGGAGAGAAGGAGAGAGGATGAAGGTTATGGATACTAAAACCATGACAGATTTAACAGTCATACCCACAAGCTTATATTTCCAACACTCAAAACTAGAGGTCCAACACTAGAGTTTAGAGCCTGACCAATATATCCGATCTATCAGTATCTGTGTATGTACTGTACGTCGGCTGCTAAGTAACAAAAGATTGCAGTACAGCAATGCCAACGATATATTTGAAGTTGTTTAGAATGAATGATGCCATCAGAAAGCACTGACAAGCTTATTTTTCAACTGTAAAACTGTTCAAAACACATCTTTTATTTCAATAAAAAATGAATTAAAACCTGCACTAATTGATTTTTTTGACCTCCTAGAGCAGAGAAACAAACAGTGAACACAACACTAGATGTGCCGAACTTCTTTGCAAACCGTTGCTTATTTATACATCCAGCAGACAAGGAGTGAGATTAGCATTCATTTGGAGTCGTGTTTGTGTCCACCTGATGAATGTAAGCCCAATATTCACTCTCTTTTAGCTCTGTTTTTGGTCCCTACCGACTCCTGAGGGAAATATCTAGCTCTTCAGCTGCTAATTGCTCCACAATGTTCGCCAGCTAATCGCTAACTTTGTTTGTCAGCTGTTGAAGGGAATCAGGTGGTAATTCTCTATTATTTTATTTATCAATTAATCAACTTATTATTCAATAAGCATATTGATTAGAGCAGATTTAAAGAGCAACTTAACACCCTCTGTTTTTGTTTAACTTCTCACTTTGCTTCAGTGACGTAGAAGTGTACTCCTCGGTGTGCCAGTACATCCTGACATCACTTTTTAAGCCTGGTGTGACATTATTCTTTCCTTATATTTATATTATATTAATATATTACATATTTGTCTATGTTAAATGAAGATAAAAAAAAAGAACATTGGCTGGTTTATCTGTTACATGATTCTTTTACACTCACAAAATTCAATATTGTGTCAAAAATGTAGTGTTGGTCGCGCTTTCCAAGAGTCACCAGACTATACACAATGACAAAGTAGTCCTGAATAATGAGAGAGACTAATGAACACAGGGTTCTTTAACCATCCCAAGGACTAGCCTTTGTGCTAGAGCTGCAACAATTAGTCAATTAATTGATTAGTTGATTGCCAGAAAATAGATCAGCATTAAGCTTGTCTTTTTCTCAGTAAAAATTCACAGGTTCCAGCTTCTCAAATGTGAATATATCTCACTTTTCATATCTTTGAATATCTTTGGGTTTTGGACTGTTTGGTTGGACAAAACAAGACATTTTAAAAGTCATCATCGGGTTTGGGAACTTGTGGTGGATTTCACAATTTTCCAACGTTTTACTGACCACACGATCAATCGATTAATCGAAAATGCACTTTTTTTTATCATTTCATAGCTCACCCCAGTACTTGTGCACAAATGCCTGTAATCCCTCCTTCACCGCCTTCCCCACTCCAGTGTCCAGAGCAATCCATTCTGTCTTCTCCAACGTCCAGACTAACGCTAGTGTCTCTATCACCTGGCTGTGAAGATCGAGTGGCTCCAGAATGGATCTAGAGATCTCCCTTCGCCTCGGGCTGACGTGGCCGGTCACGGCATCAAGACCTTGCCCCTCATGCAAGGTAAAACTATAGTATCCTTTCAACACCTCACTGAGGGCCTGCGGCTGTTCAGATGCAGATAGGTTGCTGAGGTCCGTGCCCAGTATAGCTCCATCCATGCCCCCATTAATAACAGCATCAGTGGCCAGTGTGGGAGGCCGAGACAGCTTGAACAACTTAGGACGGTCCACGTTGTCCCAGCAACCGTTAGGCCCCAGCCGACTAGATGGCGGGAAGTCCTGGAGGCTGAGGAAGGACAAGCCCAGCGTCCTGCCTAAGGTGAGAGGGAAGATCCCAACAGCTGGCGCCCCCTCCATTTTGGCTTTCAGTCCCGCTTCGATTCCTTGCAGTAAGGGTGCAAGGGCAACAGTGGTGCCATCTGGAGCGAGAACCACCCCTCGTTCCTCTCCGTAATCTGTCACAATGTGGTGGATGGCCTTGTCAAAGAAGCTAAAGGACGAGGCATTGAGAATGGCTGTCTCTAGGAGCTCAGCATCCATGAGATTATAAGAGGCACCCAAAAAATGGATGGTCATCGCATCATCGTGGCCGGCGGTCCTCCGCAGGGCACGGACCAGAGCCAGCGGGCACAGACCAGGGTTGGAGTCTTCCACCTGCTGCACGGCTCGGATGAAGCTGTCCATGTTGCGCAGGTGGCCACCTGACAACAATGAAAACAAGGAAGAAAAGAATTGAAGAAGAACATTGCAGTGCAATAATAATGAGTCAGGGAATGAACTCTTACTTCAAATGACAGTCGCACTGTGGCACTTCCTGAATGACATCATAAAAGACAATTTAACAAAAACTGTCAGCTTGGAGAAAGAAGGAAGAAGAAGATGAAATCTCCTTTTGGACCCACCCTTTGACTTTTGGACACCCTCCTCCCAATATTTCAAAATAAAACATTATTAAGTTGGTACAATTTGTTTCAAAATGAAGAACTAAAAGAGGCAAAGCATTTTATTGTAAGGTAATGTATTCAACCGTTTCAAACTAGACAACATGAACATTTTAAATGAGCCCCTTTGTATTTCCTGTTGCAACGTTTGTTAATACAGTGGCTGACAGGAAGTAAACTTGGACCAAAGCTGTTGCCCTAGGAACAGGATGGCAATGAAAAGGTCTATAGAGAGACGAAGTCCCTCTCCTTTCGGCAGACCCCATGGAACCTTATTTCAGAAAAAATACATATGGTAGTCAATGGCGAGGGACATGAATCACACATGGGATGTTTGTCAATTTAAAAGATAATTTTGCAAGTCAAGAAAGTCTCAGTTTGTCGTAGTATCATTTAGATTTGTGTGAAACCGCTCAGTGAACTACATCTCTCGTCTCACAGGAAGTGAGGAAGTTCAGGAAGTGCCACAGTTTATCTTTATTACAATAAACGTCACCAACACTAGCTAGCTAGCTAACTTAGCTATGACCAGGCACAAATGAAACGTTATCTTACTTGATGTGTTTTATCCAGCGACTCCTGCTGTTTTTATCAGCCGGGAAGAGAAAGAACGAGCGAGACCCATTGCTGATATTGCTGTCGTGTACAGAGATGGCACTTACGCGACTTTTGGGTGTGTCTTTCTAATTACATATTTTCACAGACTGATACTTCAACAGTTTTACAACAAACTGCGACTTTCTTGACTTGCAAAACTAGGTTTTAAATTGACAAACATCATATGTGTGATTCATGGTGCAATTCGAACGGGATCAAGTATATACCCAGTATACATCGCTTAGGTTTAAGCACAAAACCAACTTTAAGGAAAGATCATGATTTAGTTCAAAATAACTTCTGGTTAAGGTTCGGAAAACATTGTGGTTTGGGTTAAAATGACCTTCATCATCATGGTTAACTAAATGCGTGGTTAAGGTTTGGAACGATCATGGTCATGATGGTCAAAAGAAACCAACTCTAGCTGTTAGTAGGAAACAGGAAACAAACAGTGGTCTCCCGAGTTAAAGTCTGATGTTTTGTTGATCCACCCACCCACCCGACCTCCCACACACATGGACTTTGCTGCTCTAACGACATCACACTCATCTGATCCTGACGGACAACTGTCATAATTCCTACGGCTGCTCAATCAACTGATGCTGTTGTTTTTCATCGGAGGACAGTCTCAAAAAGACATAACCCTCCCCCTTCTCTGAACCCAAACCATACCCCCATTCTCCCAATCATTTGCCTACAGTCCCTTATTAAAGAGTATTTCACCGCTGGAAAGATGGTCTTTTCATAAACTAGGCCATCTATGCTGTAGAAAGGCACGAATATTTTTTTAAATTGGTGCTACATTACCAGAGGAAAAGGGCCCTTTTGCTCAATAGGTAGAAAACCTACAACACCCAGAATGCACTGGGCTCATTGCACCCACTGAGTAGACGGTCATGTCTAGAAGGTAGCCCACAAGTTGTAAAACTCTCACGAGATGGTTGAGGTTAGGCATTGATCTCAAATGGTTAAGGTTAGGATAGGTCGTCCGGCAGCGAGAGTTTTTGCAAGTTTTCGCAATGTGTGGGTTACCATCAAGGCACGACCTGAGTAGTTATTTGTGTCACATAGAAAATAAGTACAGTGTGACAAAATCAGTGCTGTACGATTCAAGCAAGGATTCCTGTCCAAACCAAAATCATACCTAGAAAAATGGGTAACACTTAATTTTACAGTATCTCAAATGTCATGGTATTTATGTGATAATAACTTATTTCAAATGTCATTGGAATTACTGCCAAATTACCCCAATATTTACCTCAATATTTATCAAAAATGACTTTATTATAAACATCATTTAATAATTATATATTCCCAATAGCTGGTAATTTATTGAATGCATTTCCAGGGAAAGAATACAACGTTAATTGATATGCTTTATTTCCATGTCTGCTAATAAATAGATAATAATTAGCAAATACCTTCTTTGAAATATCTTTAAAAACTCCCTGAATCATGACATCAGCTACCAGGTTACATCTGTGTAGACAATAAGTACACAATGGTGAGATTTGTGCCTGATCAGAATTCTATATTTTAACAATAAAAAAGAGAGTAAGCATTATAAAAACCTGTACTTTCTTGAATTTCAGATTTCAGGTAATTGGTGAACCACAACGTGACAGGTTACAGGTTAGAAAGAAAATTGTCCTTATCAGCGAACCAAAAAGAAACGACGTAGTCTAATGAACAATTTAACTCAAAGGTTGACATATTTTGAATAACTGAACTTACCTGTCGGCCTGCTATAGACAGTAAAGAAGCAGGATGAAGCCAGAACAAAAACCAACAGTCCAAATAAAGTCATTTTGCATCTCCTGCTTGTTGCTTTTTTTTAAAAAGCAATTTTATGTTAAACTAAAAAAAACTCTCTCTCCAAGCTAAATGAACAAAAGACAACCTAAACAGGCATGAATAGCACAGTTATACTCTACTGCCCACAACTTCTGAGAGGAGTTGTGTAGGTGTAAGCATGACTGCAGTGTTGTGTCCTAATAGGGAAGAGTACTCTTTGTACACTGATCGCTCCAAATATTGATTTAGCCTACAATAACTTAAAGTGTGTCATGAGCAAAACAAAGTATGGGCCCCGCAGTATAGGTATAAGTTTATTACAAATAACTAATTATATAGGGTCGTGTCACTCGTTTCCCCACGTCATGCAGCTTCATATAGCTTCCTTTGTATACTGTATGTCATTCAATAAACAAACAGAAGTGAAAGATAAAGCAGCTTTATGGTTAATGTTCACCATCCCATGTGATACGTGCTTCTGTTGTTTACTCACCAGTGCCAGGAAACATTTTAGTCACGGGACATCAGAAACAGTCATGAACTTTTAATGCAGGGAAATGATCGAAAACGATATGTGACTGTTGTTGTAGTTTGTACATAATAGGTTGTGGTAATACGAAGGTTAGTGAAATTTAAGATTTTAAGTCATTAAATGTGAATTTGGGTTTTTATGAACCCACAAAGATAAATCAATTAATATAATTTTACAACAGTGCACAAACCAAATGTATGGAAGCCCATTTCTGCCAGCAAAGAAATATAATTAAAGACTTTTTCCCATAGACTTACATTGGGAAAGAGATTCTTATTTGATTCTGATTGGTCAATCACGGCGTTCTGTGGTCTGTAATTTCTCTATAACAGACCGTTGCTATGTATAACAGAACGTTGCTATGTATAACAGACCGTTGCTATGTATAGCTGACCGTTGCTATGGGCGCAGCTCAGATGTCGGACTCTGGCGGATCATTTTTGTGTCAAAATATTGATTTCTTAAGTAAGTAGCCGTGTAATAAGCGTGATAACGTACAGCTAGCGGGTCATTGTTGTAAAAGAAAAACAATGAGAGCATCACCCTGTCGGGGATTCTTTCACAACAATGACCAGCTCGCTGTACATTATCCCTTACAAAAACAAATATAAGAATGAAAAATGGAATGAATGATGAAAATGAAAATTGAAAATACTCACGGTAAATCCAAATTATTAAATGCCAAGTAAAAATTTTGACTGACTGACAGAATTCAGTTAAAAATCATATTTTTTTCAATGTCAAAATTATGAGCTACTAAATAAAAGATTACGAGACAAGTAAGTCTAAATTCGGCAGATGCAAAGTTACAATTTTGACTTATTATCTCATAATGTCTCATCATCGTGACTTACTAGGTTAAAATTTGACTTCCAATCTGGTCAAAATACTGAATTAAAAAGCTATAACTTTGACTTGCCACTTTTTTATCATGGCTAACTTTTCTCTCTGTGTTTTCGTGTTTAGAGAGCGTATGTTCCTTTAAAGCTGCAGTAGAAATGGAGCAAATATGGTTAAAAAAAAAGTTGTTGTTCATGTTAAGGACAATGTGTTACGTTCTACATGGGATAAAATGACCTTTGCCATGTCTACAAAAAAAAACAATAAGACAACTCGGACATTTATTATAATTATTATTTATTGATTCTACTCCTTTGCAGTGGAAAGTGAGCCTTGCCAGGGCAAATTCAGAATATCAATAATACTAAAATGTTTATTTATCTGCAACAGGTGGTTAATCTTGTGATGCAAATGAAGTTCTCATTTTTTCCAGAGCATTTTAGGCTGACACCAACAATTTCCGAGCCAAACAGCTGATGGAAAATCTACCATTTCCCCATGTTACCATATGAGTCAGATAAAACCTGTGACTGCATCTGTATTGACGGGCCTGATGGGATAATAGCATGCCCTCTCAGACTGTCTGTACTTGTTTGTATTGTGGCATCACCACAGCACAGGTATCTATGGGGATGTATTACAGAGGTGGGGCAGCTTTACTTGTGTCACACGTTAAGCCTGCAATTAAAGCATTATGTGTATTTATGCTAAATAATATTTATACCTGTGTTGTGCTCTGATAAAATGCAAATAAATACATGAACGGATGCATTATGTTATTGTCTCTCTGGGAATAACAGTGTATACATTTATCAGAAATCGGGTGTTTTAACATATTGGATGCTGCAACTGGAAAGTTACGAGTTGGGTAAGAAAGGGTGGGGAGGTGAGTCATTTGTCCAAGAGAAGAAAAATTGAGAAAGTTTGGTATTTCCTCAACTGATCTCAACATGGTGGCTCGGTCACAAACTTTCTCATTTACAGCTAAACAGTACACTACAAGATGATTCTGAAAACATTTGAGGCGAGAAATAGGCATTACAGTAACAGAATATTGATTCATATTTGATCAGCGCTGCCTAGTTTGACCGTTTGATCGGAGTTTGCGAGCGATTGACAGCTGCTCAGAGACCCAAGGCTCCAGCTCGGCTCTGATTGGTTGTTTTCCTCTGGTCTGCAGATGCCGTTAGGAGCACCGGAGGACACAAGAGACACATGATTTATTTCAGATTACCTGTCTCATGCTCTACTGGCAGGACATAGTGACTGTTTTATAAAAATAACTTCTCTTAATCATGTTTGCTCCAGTTCTACCCACTGCAGCTTTAATTATGTTGAGCGGTAGCCTTTTCAATGAGTGACCAGACAAACAAAACCACCTGTACAATGTAATGTAATCCAGCACAAGAGTTCTGTAATGAATGCTATCTTTACTAAACTTATTTTAAATTCCAGACACTGTGCTAAAATGAAAGCCTTTTGGGAAGTATTTCTAACGTTTCTATCACCTAATTTACATAAATTAATAGAATAATAAAATGAATCTGCCAAGGTTGCTTTCTCGAGGTTTGTTATTTTGTTAACAGAAGATATTTAGAAGTTTTTAATTTGCATCTGTGTCTGTATATAATACAGTAAATACACATTGAGATAGACAATCACATTGATTTTTGTAGAATAATTAATACCTGGTGATATTAGGGTTTTTTTTAAAAAGGATTAGTTATGCAAAGTCAGACTCAAGACCTCTGGTCATTTAAATGTATGTTTAATAACCTCGAGGATACTTCATGTAGCAGATTTGATTAACATTTTTGATGTCTAGAAGTGGGCTTACATCAGGACACACAAGACACGTAGACATTTTTTAGGGTTTGGGATTTTACGAAATACAAATAAAGTTGTTCGGCTGCACACTAAGTCATGCCTTGCAGAGTATCAACCTAAAAAAATGTGCTTTAAATCCTGTCCTGTGCCTCACTGTGTAATTGTCTGAAATATATTAATTATTTCTTTTTTTAAATATTTTTTGAGAGTTAGATGTTCTTTTAACATGGTCATGGAGCATATATAATATATACTGTATATTTGTATTCTGGGGTATCGTTCCTATGCAGAGGGTAGTTTAGTTTATTTATTGACTGCACTGAGGGCGCTTTATATTTTAATAATGTATTTATTTATTGTGTTGAGTTGAATGTGATACTTATTTTGTACTGTAATTACCTTGTGCCTTTTCTACCTTTTTTTCCTTTCTTAAATTTGACTCGGTGTAAACTGCTCAGAATTCCAATGTACTTAGGTGCAAATGGCAAATAAAACTCTTGAATCTTGAATCTTGTATTAAAAGTCCTGTACCTCCCTCCAGCACAGAGCTGTGCGTGACATAGTCACGTGGTGTCAGTCACATGACCTGCGAGACCGGAAGTGCGTTGGAGACGGACCAACAGCAACAGCAGCAGCAGAGCAGCAGCAGCCCGGACCGGCTGCTTGTTTCAGGACAGACAGCTGTGTGCTCTGTGAGAGCTGTAAACTGTTATTAGTACAGTAAAAACACCGGCTACTCTGAGTTTTGGCTATATGATTTACCTATTTATTGTGTTTTTAACCGGATAACTACATGGCTACTACAGAGCGCAAAGACTCCTCAGGTAACGTAATGTAGTGTTGACCGTTAACTTTACTGTAACTCAGCTGTGAGTCATTTTACAAGCAGATGTTGTTGTGCATATTAAGACATAGTTTTGTTGTGTCTCTCTCTGAAATTAAGCTCGTTTCAGAGCTGTGTCGTGGTGTCTCAAGTGTTGTTGTTGTTGTTGTTGTTGAGAGCTGTTATTGTGTTTCTGCTCAGTCACCTTCTGGACAGCTAAGGTAGTTATTATATTAATAGTCATTTTCACCAACAGCTCTGTCAACATCAGGGTTTTTACTGTCATGACTCCATCTTGTAATTCATGCTGACAAAAGTGTGAGTTTCCTTCCACTTCTCCACAAGTCGTGTCTTAATACAGAAAGCACCATTTAGACAGAGAGGCAATAACAGAGAGGTTGTTAGACATGACCTCCTTCACATCGTCATACAGCAGTAAACACTCATAAATACCAGTCAGAGATAGGTATGAAATATTAATTTCTCTTAAAAATCCTTATACTGTAAATAATTTGTCATATAATTAGTCATTTTACAAAAAGAAAAACCTGTAATAAAAAAATTCTGGGTTTTTTTACTCAAAAATGAGGTGTAATTTCATGAAAATAATGTTTATTAACCATAAATTTCCCCCAAAAAAGTGTAAAACTTGTGGTAATGAGTTGGAAGGAGGTTGGCTAAAAAGGTGTAACACAGATTAGGTGATAATTATATATAGTTTATGCTTTGCAAACCGTCAAACCAGACCAAAAGTTGCACGGTCGACGGGAAGACAATAGGAGGGTTAATACAGAAAGCACCATTTAGACAGAGATGTAGCTGGTATATAATAACAGAGAGGTTGTTAGACATGACCTCCTTCACATTGTCATACAGCAGTAAACACTCATAAATACCAGTCAGAGATAGGTATGAAATATTATTTTTTCTTAAAAAAAATCCTTATATTGCTGTTTTTTTATCCATTTTTATAACACTATACATGAATACATTTGGGTTTTAGACAACATGACATTGTATTCTTTGAACTTGTGTGGGGATTTCACTGTCACTATCTCCTGACATTTTTTAGCTAATTGGTTGATCATCTTCAGTTTTTATTTTGAAGCAAAAATACCAAAGATTCACTGTTTTCCTACTAAAACTAGTTTTAGAGCTGCGTTGTGGTGTCTCAAGTGTTGTTGTTATTGTTGTTGTTGTTGTTGTTGTTGTTGTTGAGAGCTGTTATTGTGTTTCTGCTCAGTCATCTTCTGGACAGCTGAGGTAGTTATATTAATAGTCATTTTACCTAACAGCTCTGTCAACATCAGGGTTTTATACTGTGATGACTCCTGACAAAGTGTGATTTTCCCTCTCCACTTCTCCACAAGTCGTGTCTTAATACACACTGTTAAGAATTTACCAGTAAAATAACAGTAAAGAACTGACAGCAGGGTTGCCTTTATGTTACTGTAAAATTAACAGTATTATACTATCTGCTGCTGAAATTTACAGCTTTGTACTGTTAATGAAAAATACAGTTTGAACTTTATTCATTTCACAGTATTTTACAGTTAATTCACTGTTTAAAGATACATTATATAGCTGTTTTTCACCTTTATTTTACATTATCTTACTGATTTGTTTGAATGCACTATTTATTTTTTCCATGCATTTTAATAAACATTATTTGTTGCCTAGATGAATAGACTTAGCAGGTTACAGACATAGGAATAGTCACACTGAATACAATTAAAGGCACTTGTTAGGAAAAAGACTATAATAGACTTGTTGACACTTTTCCCAAAATGTCTGTCTATAGCTGGCTACAAGCACAGAATGAAAACCATAACAACATGTGAGTAAAGAACAGTAAAGCTAATTCACTGATTTTACAATCATGTACAATGTACAAGCCTCACATGTGCAGATCAGGTCCCAGAATTAAAAAGATACATCATGAAACTGTTACTGATGATACTTTAGACAGTTGATCAGCAGTAAAGTACTGTTTCTTAAGAATGCATTATAGTTCAGTTAAAAAACGACCTACGAGAGTAATTTAACATGTTTTCTTTTGTATTAACAGTAAAGCACTGTTTTTTAGCAATAACAGGTTAATACTGTTGAAATCCTGCTGTAAATTAACAGCAATTGTTTACAGTGCAGAAAACAGAGATGTAACTAGTATATAATAACAGAGAGGTTGTTAGACATGGCCTCCTTCACATCGTCATACAGCAGTAAACACTAATAAATACCAGTCAGAGATAGGTATTACATAATATTTTCTCCTAAAAATCCTTATACTGTAAATAATTAGTCATATAATTAGTCATTTTACAAAAAAGGACCTGTAGTTTAGACTCAACTACAAGTATTGTATTTTAATTGTGTGTCTAATGGGACAGAATAGAAATAGGCTACAATAGAGCTGGAAAGATTTGTTGACTAATCGATTAGTCGATCGACAGAAAATGTATTATGATGAATATATATTGTGAAAATACCAAAGATCCACTGTTTCCAGCCTCTTAAATATAAAGATTTGCTGCTTTTTTATCCATTTATATAACACTATACATGAATACATTTGGGTTTTAGACTGTTGGATCGGAGAAAAAAAAGATTTAACAACATGACGTTGTATTCTTTGAACTTGTGATGGGCATTTCATTGTCACTATCACTATCTCCTGACATTTTTTTAGCTAAATAATTGTTTGATCATCATCAATTTTTATTTTCAAGCAAAAATACCAAAGATTCACTGTTTTCCAGCCTCTTAAATGTGAAGATTTACTCACAATAAATGAATACATTTGGGTTTTGAACATTTTTGGACTTAAACATGGTTGGTTACTCTTAAAAATAATTGACAGTTAAAGAAAATAATTGTTTGCTGTTGGTCCTAGTTGTGTGTTTGGGGGGTTTACCTTCAACTACATGTATTGTAGACTACAAGTAATAGATTGCACCTTTTCATTGAATGAGCTGACTTAACATTAGTACTGATGTGAAACTATAGTACTGAAGTAATTGCCCCAGTTTCAGAGGTCGTTGTGACTGTAGGTTTTGTTGGTCTAAAAGACCCTGTTGGTGAGACTCCCTTCTATTAGGACCCAGATGCTGCACCACCACCACCATCAGCCCCCCTTTCAGCTAATCTACATCTAAACAGCCTGTCTCCTTCATGCATGATAATACCTCCAACATCGTTTCATAAGCTTGTCGCACGCATGGTTGAGTCTGCAGTGTTTTTGAAAGATTGTTGATGTGGGTTGGGTGAAGTACGCCTCCACAGATTATAGTTCCTCTGTATACTGTAAAGGATTTTTTAATTGAGTGTGAAAGTTCATTCTTGACCTTTTAATTCAAGAAGCTTTTTCCAGATTTTTTTAAGACTGTAAGATGTGATTGAGCGCTCTGGAAAAAGCCAGTAAAAAGACCTTGAGATTTTCAGGGGGTTTTTTTACACCAGCTTGTTTTCCTGGTCTGCTTTAAGGAGCCACACACACAGATTAAGGCATGCTTTATGTAGCGCATCACACACAGTATGTGTTCAAGTTAAAGGGTCAGTTCACCCAAATTGCAAAAAGCATATTTTCCTGCCCACCCTGCTCAGTGGTATCTAGTTGTGCATATGCAGAGGTTTTTGAGATGACTGTCTTTCAGGGTTTTTTTTTCTGAATACAATAGAGGGTTAAAGAAATTTAGTTTGTGGTGTTCAAAACACAGAAATGCTTTAAAGGCAGATAATCCACAGGCCTCACTGTGAACACTGGAACAACTTTTTAGCAAAGAATTATGAACTCTGCTCGACTAAAACTATGCTTTTTTTGTAACTGGGGCATATCTAGAAAGACAATTCACTGAATTTTTCAAATATTTCAGTGCTTTACGTCCTTACTTACAGAGTTGCATATCTCAAAACCTCAGCACATATAACCAAAACTATCTCCACTAACTACTACCGTTAGTAATTTGGGTAAACAGGCCACTTAAAGCCACATTATCATGCTTTTCTTTCATGTACAAATAACCCAGAACATGGTTATCATTTTTGTTCAAGGTGTTCCCTTTAACTCAGATACCAAGTTGTTGACAGATGCTCAGTTACAGTAAGGATTTAGACTGACAGACTTGTAGTTACATGAGCGTTTCTGCCAGCACTCCACAGACGGCCGTGAACCGGGAGAGCCAGATATTTTCACAGATTCATTCAGCTTGTGTCAAATCTGGTGGCACAGTCAATGGCCTGCACCCACTTTTTGTTTGTCCGAGTTCTATCTGCCGTGACGATCGGCACACTCCTCCGATCAAAGATACGTGTGCGCTCACGCCTATTGTCTGCATGAAATGTGAGGATTCTTTCACGGAGGCACGCAACCCCTGTCGTAGCCAGAGCGTTTGTGGTTCATTTTGTTGAAGTTAAGGGCTCGTCTGGATGTTGTTCATCAGCTCAATTCAATTCAATTCAATTTATTTTTTTAAAGCATCAAATCACAACAGAAGTTATCTCAAGACGCTTTATCAGCTCAAAGTTCTCACAGGTCAACAACAGGTGTTTGATAATGTAGGAAATGATCCCTATGAATGTGGGTTTGGTTAACTGCAGGAAACCACATGTGGTTATCATAAAATCTCAGGTTAGGATTTATTTCCTCTAGTGAAATATTCACAGTAAACATCTCAGTCTTAGCTTACAGACATCGAGCAAACAACAAAGTAAAGATTTGTGATTTAACTGAAGATTTAAACCATACAAGGGTGTGACCTGCTAAAATGTAAAAAACATTACATCAATTGCCTCATAGTTTTAAAGATCTTTAAAACTTTGTGCTGGACAGTTAAGGCTTTTACACACCGGGGGCTTTTTCCTTTGGATTAATTCACAAGTCAATATATTTTTTCAAACTGTTGTTTTTGTCTTAAGTACTTTCAGTATTTTTGAATATTACGCGGTAAAAAAGCGGCATCATTTTTTTTTCGGAATGAGCTTTCGCACCGCGAATAAAGGCATCAACTGATCTCATTGTGCGGAACGGATATATTCAAGACGTACAACAACACTGAGGCTCCATAGTCCAAACAAAGGCGGCAAATTTATTAAATTACTCCTTCAACCTCGACAAAGGCTTAAGTGATGTCACTTGAGTCGGCATCGATTGGGTCTGAAGTCTAATAGTTTGAAAATGAAAAAAATCTGGGGGTGTGGAAAGAAGAGATGGGAAGTCAACATTTTGCCAATTAATCATATTCAGAATATAGGCCTCTGTTCTTTCTTTGTTTACAAGTTTTAACAAATTCAAAACTTAGGATTGAAATCTACGATCTCTCCCAAATAGATTGACTGGTCTTCTAATACACACTAGACAAGAGCTTAAACAGTACATCATTACATCAGTACCAGGAAACATAAATTACTTAGATGTATTGTTATGTTTCCACAGAATAACGCGTACAAGCATTTGGAGTTTTGCCAGTTCATAACGTGTCTGTGTAATGAACTTTCGTCTTGTTCCCAGTTAGTACTGCTGACTAATATTGAACTCCAGTGTTTTTTATCCTGTTTCACTTCTCATTCCCAACAGACGACTCTGCTAAGCTGGTGGTTTGCTCTGCTGACTTACTGTGTCTGTTGAGTTTGGGTTTATCCTGACTCAGCAGTTTATCTGACCTTGCAAATGTTCACTTTGACTACCCAACAAGTCATATCCTGAATATAATCTGCGTGACTCCATTCCTCTGTGTTTTTCTTGAAAGCTGCCAGATTCAGCGAGCTAAAAGCATGTGACAAGTATTAGGCATGATTAGCCTACTTTCTGATTTGTAGCTTTCCCACGATGTTGTCGGTTTCTATGAAGAGCAGCTTCGTTTCAGATCACAAATTGTCTGCTCTGTTTAGTCATGTCCAATGTCTATATCGCAGGTTAGGTTTTTTTAATTAAACTTTATTTAATCAGGTAGTCTTACTGAGAGTGAGATCTCTTTTTCAAGAAAGACCAAGAACAAGAAGCATTCATAGTCAGACAACCAGAATATAAAAACAACACAGATAAGGCCAGACGACCGAAATTGAAGAATAATTAATAAAAAGAATTACAAGATTTAAAAAAACATTAGATACCAAGAGTAATGAACAAATCTAGAGGTCAGTTTGCAGGTCGTTTCCTTTTAAAAGGTACATATTAGCTGAAACCAGTTCTGCCAAGATTACTGCGTACATAACAGTAGAGCTTCATAGATGAATATCACAAGATGCTTTTTTATTACCTGATTAAATTGGCCTGTTGGTCCGTCTGTCTGTCTATCTGTCTGTCTGTCAGTCTGTCTCACTACAATGTTCTCCTTTTTTCCTTTTTCTCGTTAGTTCTTTTTTTTATTTGTGCATAAAATAAAACATAAGAGAAGAGATATACATTAACATAAATAAATGCATAGGTGTGTGTTGAAAAAAAACAAAAACTTTAGGGCTTGTGAAAGGAACCCACCTAACAATGACATTAAAGACAGCTGTATTACAATTTACAAATAGACATAAATATTCTTAAAATATCTAAAAGAAAGAATAGGATACTATTTCCGAATAAGAAATGCTAAAGATAAAAAAATAATAAATAAAAAACAGGATAACAATAACAAATATTTGCACTGCTTTCATACACTGTATCCATCTCATTTACATAATACTGGACTCTGTCAAGAGAAGTTGTTTGAGATCTCTTTTAAAAACCAGAAATGAGGAGTGATTACGAAGTAAAGCAGGAAAGCTCACCACAAATTTCAAAATTAATTATTTTAAAGGAACAGTGTGTAACATTTCTGGGGATCTATTTGCAGAGATGGAATATAATATTCATAAATATGTTTTCATTAGTGTATAGTCACCTGAAACTAAGAACCGTTGTGTCTTCGTTAGCTTAGAATGAGACCTTCATAGCTACATAGGGAGCGGGTCCTCTTCAGATTTGGTGCCATTTGGCCAATAGGTATCATCATATAACTATAAAGGAAGGAATCTCTGTGTGTCTGTCTGTGTTTGTATGTATGGTTGTATGTATGACTGTTTGCATATCTTAGGAACTATTCATCTACACACTTTGCGAGTGCAAGCAGCCATGCCACAGTTCTTGACAATGCTGCAAGCAGCTCCTCCTGGGGCTAAGCAATTGGCCCGTTGCGGATGGGCATGCACTCCGAACAGGCACTGCACTAGTATTACATAAAAGCCCTTGTCATCACACTTAGGAGAACATTATTGGTAAAGTGGTAGTTGGTGGTGTTTCCCTGTTTTGCCCAAAAGAACGCGATTGGGTTTCTTCCGTGTAACTTCATACCTAAATGTTTGTACTTACTAGATCCAGTCAGGCCAGACTTCTAAGATTTGTCAGCTCTGACATAACGTCCCAGGAATCTGCTTCACTTCACACATGATGTCAGTAGTAACTAGCACACACACAGACTCTTTCGGAAAATAGATTTCTCCCTTTCTGGTTGAAACAGCTTTCTACACTTTCGGTAAGACTCGTATCAGTTTCTTTTTTTGTAAAGGGAATGAAAGACAGAAGAAAGTGTGACTCCTCTCCAAATTTAATAAGATAAGAAGCATGATGGTTTCCAGAAGTCATTGACACTCTAAATACAACTGTAAAAATCTAATCTTGGCTATTTATGTGCCATATTCTCTGGAGGACAACCCTTATTTGTTTCCACTAGTTCTCGTAGCTTCGGGGTTAAAAGGGTTAAATCACATGTGTCGCGCGTTGAGCACATGTTCAAAGCGCCAGAGGGGACAGAGAGTGAATCCATACACATCGAGAGACAAAAGACAAGTTGTCAGACTGAGATGAAAGCTGAAGACACACTGTTCAGGCTTGAGCACACGTGTGGTGCTGATAGGATGCCGTTAGGAAGTAATCGGTGTCACTGAGGAGAATGTGGAGTCAAGCTTTTGCATGAAATCTCTAGACTTTGGCTCAGCGATTTCTACTCGCTCCATTCATGTGATTGCTGCTTTCCCTCTCAACTGTCGGACTGCACAATAGGGACTCTTGTCCTGGTGCTCGTTTCCTCTTGTATTCTTTAAGCGCTTTATTGCCATGGACATTTGATCTACCATCGCCCTGACGCTCTTTAGTGTAACAGCCTTGTGACCTGGTGCCTTTTATTCATGCTGAGGCATACTTGTATTTTATAGCAATCATGTGCCACTTCACCCGAAACAAAGACCAAACCCACAAACATGAAGAAACAAGACTAAAGCCATGCTAGTGACTCTGTGAGGCTATACTTAGACTTTAAGCTAAACGCTAGCATCAGAATGCTAATAAGCTCACATTGACAATGCTGACATGTTGATGTTTGGGTAAAATCAGGTGGCAAACCAACGCAGAAGCGCCTTTAACCTGCATTCATTCTAGTTTTTGTCTTGTAAATATATGACTTTAATTTTAGAAATTCTGAGTTTTTTCTCGGAATAACACCCCCTCCCCCGGCTCCGTCATTTTTTTAACCTACAATGGTCCTAATACGCTGTCGTATGGTGCAACGTGTTTTTTAAAACCACTGAAAAGGCAGAAGCTCAATGGGAGCTTGTACGCCAGTGAGATATTTTTGAGTTTCTCTGTCCGTTCAGCTTGTGCATCAGTTGTCTTTGAGTCTTGATCAAAGATTATTAAGTGCTTTTTTATCGTGTTGTCTGAGATTAAGTTCTTAGAAAACAACAAAAAAAAAAAAAAATGCATGAGAAAATAAACGTTCCTTATGTTTTTTTCTTTCAGCTCGAGAAGACCTGTCCAGCCCAGTGACTCGCTACGGCTCCACAGACAGCAGCGGGGAACATGACCATCGCAATAACAATCGTGGCAACAACCACAGCAACCATCGGTGTCCCACGGCGGCGGCAGGTCATTGGGTCGCGGCTGATCCGGAAGAGGAGGCCTTTCGCAGGAAGTTGAAATACTTCTTCATGAGTCCCTGTGATAAATATCACGCCAAGGGCCGCAAGCCTTACAAGCTGATCCTGCAGCTGCTCAAGATCATTATTGTCACAGCTCAGGTACGTCAGGTGTTACAAACACTATATTGATCTTTTGTCTCACACCACAACATTGTTTGTCATTGGGCCTCTGTATTTACAGTATGTCTTTGTTTGTACACTTTCTGTCCTGACCTAATTGGTTTCCAAGTCTAGTTGTATGTTTATTTTTAGGAATATATATAAGGTTGAAGTTCTGACTAATACTGTTTGATATCATGAAAGTGTTAACTCTTTCACATATATCCAGATAACAGTTTTCTGAGTAACAGCTGTTGTCCTTCTGTCCATATTCATTTTGGATCATTTCTTTCTATGAATTCATTTTTGTTAATCCTTACCCCACATACATAGATCATTTTTTCAGCACAAACTCGGTTATAAGTCATCATTTTGTCAATTTAACTAAATATAAAGCTGCCAGGATGCGAAAATATAGGAAAAAGGACACAGGCGCCTATAAAATTGTACAAATCTTTAGTGATAATCACTCAAAATATTATTACAGAAAGTTCAAGGTTGTAAAAAAAAATATTGTTTCACTATTTAGACACGCAAATACATCAGACCATTGTAAGACATATAAGTATGATACAGTCTATTTACTTGTGATGGGATTTTATCCCAACTGATTTTTTGCCCTTTTCAGTGAAAGTCTCTGTTTGCCTGTACATAATTGAAAATACTAATAATTTACAGGTTGTTTCTGCATGATATATAAATAAAGTTATGTCAGAAGTGGCAGCAATGTTCTCACCTCAACCCCAATTAATTATGCAGCCAGAAATGTATACAGGCATCTTTTTTACTTTATTTCTCAGGGCACAACTTTATCTATATTTCCTGCTGAGCTGTCAGCGATTTATGAGACAGGGAGCGTTCAGATTAAGTGATAGATGAGCCATAAATTATATCATAAAGCCTACAGCCTTAGAGGTGCACGTGGAACGCCTCAGGGTTTTTCTTTATCCACACTCCTCGTCCTCATGATATATCTCAGTCTCCTCTCGCTCTCTGCTGCAGTTGGTGCTGTTTGGTCTCAGTAACCAGGTGGTGGTGAGCTTCAAGGAGGAGAACACCATGACCTTCAAGCACCTCTTCCTCAAAGACTACGACGAGTCCTCAGACGATTCCTTTGCTGTTTACTCGCAGAACGACGTCTACGACCACATCTTCTACGCCGTGGAGCAGGTAAGCCCTGGGGAAAAACGAAAAACGCTGCTTGAATATATGAAACTACTTATTAATATAGTGCTACACTTTTTAACTCTAGATTTTAATGTATTGTTAGGTTCGTTGTGGTACAGTACTTAGCCCCCTACTGAGTTAACCTCTCATCCTCTCTACAGTATCTGACCTTACCAGAGACCACAGTGGGACGCTACGCATACGTGTACGGTGTTGGCGTGAACGGCAGTGCGCTCTCCCTCTGCCAACAGTACTACAAGAAGGGAAGCATCGACCCAGCCAATGACACCTTCAATATAGACCCTCACATCATCACAAGTACGTGAACTACACTGTACAATATGTAAGGGATAATGTACAGCGAGCTGGTCATTGTTGTGAAATAAACCTCGACAAGGCGGAGGTTTTGCATCACGCTGAGGGGGTTTATTTCACAATAATGACCTGCTAGCTGTAAATTATCCCGCTTATTACACGGCTACTTACTTAAGAAATCAATAATTCGACACAGAAACGGTCCGCCAGGGTCCAAAATCAGAACAGCGTCCATAGCAACGGTCTGTTATGCATAGCAACGGTCTGTTATAAAGTAATAACAGACTTGAGTATTCAACAAAGCCGTGTAATAAGAAGGATGATGATGATAATTCCTTTAACATTGCTAACAGTGCTAGAAGGCTGTGATCGACTATTGTTGGTTCTTTGAAACAACAGTTCACATTTAATGGTGGGGGCTGTAATGAGTTTGAACAGCACATCAAAGGAGATATGTATTTTAGTATGAGTTTAGTTATACCACTTTAATTATCGCATCACAGGAAGTGCACCGTGAGCAATTTGTGCCACTGCATGTTAACCAGAGCAGCTGATAACGAGGTTCCCGAAAAACACTAAAACAAACGCATGAAAAAGTGGAGATACAGCACTACAGATGCAGACCACATGTTGTTCTGAAAAGGGTGCTTCATGAATTTTTTGAATATAATTTAGTCAAAGGTCAAGCAGAGTATTATCTGCATACTGTCCAGGGGGACAGTTGTTGCCCGAGGGAGCAACACAAGCTTTTTTCTCTTTTATCACTTCAAAGGGAAACGTTGGACGAATGCTTGAGGATGCACTCTTGCTCTCACACAAGTAGCAACCAGAGTGTACACTCAAACAAAAAAGCTACAAAGGCTTTTTAAAAATTATTAAAAATAGCTGTAAGTCAGGAAATAAACCGTTACAATCCCAGAGTCTTAGAGATAATGTAGAGCGAGCCGGTCATTGCTGCGAAAAATAAACCCCGACAGGGTGATCCAGGGGTCTTGCATCACCCTGAAGGGGTTTATTTCACAACATTGCCCGTTCGCTGTACATTATCCCGCTTATTACACAGCTACTAAGCTACTTACTTAAGAAATCAATAATGTGACACAAAAATGGTCCACCAGAGTCCGACATCAGAACTGTGTCCATAGCAACGGTCTGTAGAACTAACATAACAGACCGTAGAATGCCTTCAAAGTTTTTTAAACATTGAATGTGTCACGTGTCCAAATTGCACCGCCATTCAAATTCAACACTGCACGTCCACGGGGTCCCCAGCAACACACCCGCCAAGTGTGAAGTAGATCGGATGGACGGTTCTCGAGATATGCAAAGGACACACCCACATATATACACACAGATAGAGATTCCTTGCTTTCTTAGTTAGGAGTCAACATTGGGCATGCATCCCTTGGGAGTGCTCAGGCGGAAATTGCACTCTGGACTGCTTGAAGGTGCTGCATGTTCCTACAGGAGCAGCAGAAAACATTATGGGATACAAAGTCATGCAAAGTCAGAAATGCATCCAAGTGGGCTTTGTGGTGATAAAGCATCCAGTACAGTGCGATTAAAAACGTTTACAGTGGCAGTATAGCAATTTGCCACTGCACTCTGATGTGTGGTGTAACACCTGATCTCGTAACTATGAGATCTACCTCCATAGATTGCACATTTTGCAGAGATCCGTGTATTGACATTTTAAACATCCATGGATGCATGTAATAGTTACGTAACACATTTTTACTATCAAAGAAGGAGTCATTTGCTAAATGGCTGTTTTTTTGTAGTCCATCTTTCTGTATTTTCATATGTTTTTGTCCTGTAATCTAACGGCACTCTATGTTAATTTACCTTACGAAAACAGAGAAGTTGTTGCATATCCTCAGAGTTTCTTACTTCCTCAAATCGGCATGTTTTTGAGTGCACTTAATCCAAATTAAGAGGAAGTAAGAAGAGGGGAAACAACCCCATATATCACATGTATGTCAAATGCTTCTTTGTGATCTGCTTCTTGTAATAATTCTGATAAGACTTGTTTTTGTGAGGTTGTTCTCATTATATAGAGGGGAACAGCAAAATGCCATAAATTCAGTGTTTCTCCCTTTCTCTCTCCTATATGTCAATGTTTACGTAACACAACTTCTCCATTAATTTCAGACTGTATAGGCGTGGACCCGCTGGCGTCCCCTCCATCTCCGCTCACCAGCAGCTACAAGAACTTTACACTCAAGTTCCACAAGTAAGGCTTCATTTTTCACATGGCTTCAGCTTTCTCCTTTCTCTGTAGTTATTTATCTCTGTAGTATCTGATGATGACAGTCAACAAGCTGCTTATCTCTGCTGCAACACGCACACTCAAGCATGTATACAAGAACACACACACAGAGGTACGCAACGCTTCCTGTCGTTTGTGGTCATTCTGGAAACATGAAACGTCTGCTTCCCTCTGAATTACCATCCGTTCCTTTTTTCTTTTTTCAAGGCTCATTAACGTCACCATAGATTTCCAGTTGAAGGCGATCAATATACAGACCATTATCAACAATGAGATCCCCGACTGCTACACTTTTTACATCACGGTGAGTAAAGATCTTCAAGGCAAAGACACACTGTTGACGGTTCAGGAAAATCCTACTCATTGTGCCTAAACTTGTGCTAATTATTATTTTTGAAATCACAGAATGTCACAATATATTTAGTAATTTAACTGTTCAAGTATATTTTCTTTAAGGGCTGTCAAAGTCAACGTGATAATAATGGGTTAATGAAAATTTGTTTTAACGCCACTAATTTCTTTAATTAATTGACACAACTTGTGATTTGTAGGTTGAAGCAGGCTCAGTTTTAATGCTACAGTGAAGGCATCATGTGAAACTAAAAAAAAATAAGGAATCTATCAGTACGGAGGCTAAATAACGCTACGAATTTACGCTAAAGTTTGATGATGGAAAAACTGACATGGCCATTTTCTAAGGGGTCCGTTGACCTCTGACCTCAAGATATGGGAATGAAAACGGGTTTTATGGGTACCCACGAGTCTCCCCTTTACAGACATGCCTACTTTATGATAATCACATGCAGTTTTGGGACAAGTCATAGTCAAGTCAGCACACTGACACACTGACAGCTGTTGTTGCCTGTTGGGCTGCAGTTTGCCATGTTATGATTTGAGCATATTTTTATGCTAAATGCAGTAATATGTGGGTTATTACATATTTTAAGCTTCCTTTCATGTCATTAAAACCCCTCACATTCCTACAAATATTACAGAAGACATGACCTCTGTGTTCTCAACAGTAGCTGCGGCCGTGTTTGAGAGAAACAATAAAATACCCCGTCTGTATTTCATTATACACAAATATGAACAGGATATGAATTGTCTGCTGGTCGCCTCTCTCCTCCAGATAGTCCTGGACAACAAGGCTCACAGCGGCAAGGTGAAGATCCGGTTAGAAAACGAGGCGTCAATAAAGGAGTGTAAGGACCCAAGCGTCTCTGGACACGGTGAGATGAGTGGATGGATGGGACTCGTAGTATCTATAGAAATACTGCAGCGGTAGCTCCAAGGTGGAGCAAGGTGTTAAAGAACATGAGGAAATCTATATTAAAAGTTGCTTTCAGTTACTTTTACACAACAAACAGGAAGTGGTGTACCACTACTACTATCAGATCGATCTGAAATACTGCTGACAGCTCTGCTTCCTCACTTTTTAACCTCCAGCTGAGAACTACACACGTCTAGCGTTTGATGTCGCCGTGGCTCTGGTGTGCGTGCTGTCACTGGTGCTGTGTGGACGCTCTATTCTGCGAGGCATCATGCTGCAACAGGTACGAAGAGTCTGTCACAACTGAATTACAGCATTACAAATGCCAGTACGTGCAGAATCGTGGTTTACGAGGGAGTTAGCAGACTGAGGAAATCATCATTTTGTGTAAAAGAGTGTTTATTTGTTGTGTTTATTCACTGCATGTGAACCTCATGCTTCAAGCTAATTCCTCTCTCACTGTCTCGGTGTGTTCGTTAGGAGTTTGTGCAGTTCTTCAGGGAGAATATGAATCGTAAAGTGCGCTGGGCAGACCGGATGGAGTTCATTAACGGGTGGTACATCCTCCTTATCGTCAGCGACATCTTCACCATCACTGGCAGCATCATCAAAATCGGCATCGAGTCTAAGGTGTGTCTAAGTGACAATATCTGCTATAGTTTTGCACAGGATTCAACCAGCTGTTATCTGATGCCAGTGATCGCTGTTGTGAGCCGTCTTTAATTATCTTTTGTTATCTCCTGACAGACTATGTCCTCATACGACTTGTGCGGCATCCTGTTGGGAACCTCCACCCTCTTGGTGTGGGTCGGAGTAATTCGCTACCTCACGTTCTTCCAGAAGTACAATGTAGGTCACAGACACACTGGTGGTGTGCATCAACTGATAATGTTGATTTAATAACTTGTTAAAAGATGAGAAAATGCTCCTCTAAATGAGTTGATGTATTGAAATAAATCCTACTAATCAACTCTCTGCTCTCTCTCACATTGTAATTTGATCTGTCTCTGTGTCTCCCACAGATCCTGATCGTGACACTTCGAGCGGCGTTCCCCAACGTGATTCGGTTCTGCTGCTGCGTAGCTGTCATCTATCTGGGCTACTGCTTCTGTGGCTGGATCGTCCTAGGACCGTACCACGTCAAGGTGAACACAAGCTCTTGTAGACAGGGATGTGACAGTTTGGTATGGTAAATGTACACTTTGCTCTGTCTGTAACAAACTACACAAATCATTTGGGATACAATTAAAGAGGACCTATTAGGATGAGGAGGACCTTTTGTGCTTTTTCCCTTTCCTTTAGTGTATTATATAGTTTTTCAGGAGCTCAAACAGACAGAGGGAAGCGTTTTATGAACATTAAAGCATGTAAACATGTTCCTGAAAATAAACATAATTGGCCTCTTTAAAAAACATCAGCAAAAAAAGGCAATTACTCCTCAGTACAGTAAGAAAACAATACATCATAGCATTGATTTTCTACACAGGCTGAAGCTACAGCACATAACACTGACCCCTTTTTATGTTTGTCATGACAAAATATTTTTTTTAAACATTATTAAAAGTACAAAGTGAACAACACTTTCCTCGCTACAAATTCTCCCCTTTAACCGAAATACAAAGTTTTTTTTTCATTAGTGCATAACGTTTTAAATGCACATAATGTGTGTTTTAAACAACCTTTAGATATTTGTGCCGAATTCACACCAGGCAGTGGCGAAGAACGCCGCAATAATAAAATTTTACTGTGGCCGAGAGATGTGTTCTTGTGTTTCAGGTGGGAAGAAATTCTTTGTAACGCAGGTCAATGTGTCACATGATCTGTTTACTGATTGGCTGCAGCCGGGTATACTGTGGCCACACTTTGCCGCTAAAAGTTAAACTTTTCCCAACTTTTATCTTGGCCACACTTCGCCGCAAAAATCAAATGGCCGCAGCTTGACTAGCTCGGGAGCAACGGCCTCCGCAACTTTTTAAAGACATTGCTGAGCAGCTCGGCGCTGCTCTGGTGTGAATTCTGCGTTATAGCAGGGATAGACCCTAATATTTTTAAACACTGCCCCAACAGGCCACTAAGCCCCTAAATATGGTGGCCCAAATGTATACTTATGCAACTTAACATAGCCTTCCTTAACCGTGACACTTCAATTAATGAAAAGACACTAACAGAATGAAAATGTATTATTTGTTTTCTCACAGCCTTTTAGTTCACACACCACAAAAAATACAGTCTATCTTTTTTTAACCCTGCTTATAGGTAGTATATGCTTTTTAAACTTTATACACGATTTGTGCCATTTTGAAATCACAGAGAATGTCTGAATTTAACACCTTTAACACTTTAAGAGCCTTTAAAACCAGTGAGTTCGTTGGTTCTCAATAAGTAGTTTGGTTTACAATTCTTGTGGCTGTCTTTTGAAATATATAAAAAAAACACCTCACCTATTGTCATCAATCACAAAACCAGATTTCAACGGAGAAGAGGTGAAGCCTTGTTCCCGTAAGAAAGTCTGGTTTATTTGTGGACACTTCTCCAACCACAGAAAGTGACTCTATGAAACTTTAGAGTTAAACCACAGAAAGCTGGACTCACTCATAGCTGTATTCCCTCTCTTCCTCTTGTAGACGTTCTGAGTTGGTGTATTGTGCACATTATTGCTGAAGTCAGAAAGTTACGTCTTACTGTCACATGGGGAACAAATAATTTCAGTTTGCAGAGGTCTGATTGCTGTTTTCTGTCCCTCAGTTCCGCTCTCTGTCCATGGTGTCAGAGTGCCTCTTCTCCCTCATCAACGGGGACGACATGTTCGTGACGTTTGCGGAGATGCAGGAGAGCAGCACTCTGGTGTGGGTGTTCAGCCAAGTTTACCTGTACACCTTCATCTCCCTCTTCATCTACATGGTGCTGTCTCTGTTTATCGCTCTCATCACAGGAGCCTACGAGACCATCAAGGTAGGAAATCACTTCAACCGGGTTATCGTTTCTGTTTTTCTAATAGCCAGAATGAAAAGTACACAGGAAAAATGACAATAATGTCGACTTGTTTATTTCCACAGCATCAAACCCAGGAACCCATGCACATCACTGACCTGCATGCCTTCATAGCAGAGTGTACGGACGCACCGAACTCTGGGAAGTTCAAAGGTCTGGAGACATCGCCGTGCTCCTTCTTCTGCTGCTGTGACAGGTGAGGAGGAGATGAAGACTGAATAATTATCTTTATTTATATAGCTCCTTTCAAAAACACAGTTACAAAGTGCTTTACAATAAAAACAGAACACATTTAAAACACAAGGATAATGAAATGTACTAAAAGCCAATAACTAAACACATCAAAAAAAAACAGAGAGTAAAACAACTAAAATGTCATAAAACATAAAATCACAGAAAAGCAGTTCTACAAAAGTGAGTTATTAAAAGTGATTTAAAAGATGAATGAGCCTGGTTTTAAGATCTCTCGACATCAATTCTTAACATCAGATTCCTGCTCTCCTTCTGTGAATGATGTGCCCCAGATCAGACTCCGACACCACTTCAAGGGCGGAGGCTGAATTATCTGAGCAGCGTAGAGGCATTGAGTAATAGAAAGATGCTTCATGTCTTAGCCCAAACACCTTCTTACATCTCTCTTTGATTTTTCCCCCCAGAACGACGACATATGAGGACGTCCTGTTGGTTAACTGAAGTTGACCTCAGTGACCTCAGAAGCCTCACTATCCTCCCCTGCTGACCACAGGGACACACTGCACCCTCCTTACGCCCCAGTGTCTCTGAACCAACATGCTGTATCTGGGTCAAACCTCATCACTCATCTGAGGGGTCACCAACAGCTGGACCAGCACTCTGTAGAAGGAATTCTTGTTATTGGACCTCTTATCATGAAGAAGACAGGAGGACAGGACTCGGCAGCATTATGGATGACTGATGCACAAACACTTTTGTGTTGATCGTTACTGTTTTTTTTTTTTAAAAAGAAAACGGTATCTTTTCTAATGCATTTAATGTTGCACAAGCCAGGAGCAGGAACTACTGTCAGGATACTAAGTGGGTGCCATGACGAGGAGGAGAGCAGTAGTGCATACACGGTGCTGACTGTTTTTATTTTTTTGTGTTTTTCCTTTTATAGTATTTCAAAATACCTCCTGAGGACAGGGCACTTATACATCTCACAAAACATATCCAACAACTTTGGAGTAAATTCATACAGAATGAGGGAAATCCACCTCATGGTCTTTTTAGAGACAATCAGGGAGATGGCTTCCAGAGAAATGTGTGAAAACAGGACCACGAACGGACGCACAGTGTGAGGTTTCAGTTGTGGAACTGATTTTGTTTTTGTCTCCCGTGAGCTGCAACCCATCAGTATAAAGTTTCAAACAGCTTCTTTAGCTGCAGTTCGACCGCACAAGCATCATGCTGCCTTCAAATGTGGATACTAGTGTACTGCTGTATAGTAGACTGTGTGATGTATTGTATTTATCTGAGTAATGATCAATATAGTGTCACTAATGAAGCATTCAACATTGTCTGTGGTTAGCTACAACAAGGAAAGATGTCCTCCAGAGCCTTATGCATGTTTCTAAGTATGTCAAGGAGGAAAGAGTTCATCCATTAGACGGTAGAAATGTTCTTCATTTCTATAAAACACTGATGGCAGTCTACAATCTGTATCTGATGTGTTTTTTACGCAGTGGAGCAGGGTTTAGGGTAGATGAACCTTAATGAGAGCAGAAACTTCTGTAATAATGTCCTGTCATACTGAATCATGCTTTTTAGTCAGTTTGTTGTCTTCATAATGATGTGTTGTCTGTAACCCAGTGACTTGATCTTTAGGAGACGCTTGAATATTCTTTTTCTTTGTACCGCATAAAACGCACAATATCTAAAGGAGTCTCACAGTCTGGACTCCAGAGGGTGTTTTTAGGAAAATAGTGTCTTTTTTTAAGAGATGGTCCAAGCAGTAATACGTTAATGGGGTGTAAGATGACAGTATTTTTTCAGTCATCTTGTATTCTGTCTAATAAACCAACAGTGTCACATTGAAGCTAGATGGCAAACCTGTGCTAAATGTAACAGTGGCCTTAACTTTAAATTAAATGTCATGCATATATATACATATATATTATCTAGTATTACCTAGATGTACCTTTCCTACAGTTTGATTTTTTTTTATACAAATGATCTGTACTGTAAAATGCAAAGTTGTCCTGGCGTCATCTATTTGGTGTTATATGTATGCCAATCTACTGATTAACGTTTCCCAGATCATCTTTGATATTAAAACATAGTTTTGTTTCATTTTGTATCATGACCTAATTTCATCTACAGCAGTGATACTCAATTTAATTTTACTTTTAATGTAAATAAGGTGCCAGATTGCATTAAAAATGCATCAAAATAGACTAATAGAGATTGTTTATCCAAAAAAAGTGCCAGGGGAGGATCCGACAGAGATCTGAACTAAAGTCTTTCAAATGTAACCAATGCATTTGCAGCTAAAATGCAGTTGCTGCTATTAATTGTTGTAAAATATCTGATTCATCTGTCATATAAGCACAGGGACGGCATGGTCCTGGGACAGATCCATGCTCCTCTCCCAGCAGGAACAAAACCACAGCAGGAGAGGCAAGTTAATTTAGTTAATAAGTAAAGTTACTGTGACCCTCTTGAGACACACAATAGACCCGTTTTTGTCTTTTTTTAGGGGGGTAGAGGGGGTCTATAGGGGGAGATAGCAGGTCAACAGTAGATGTCACATAGAAGAGGTGTACATCATCTAAAAGCTGAGAACCTGAAGATTATTTTAAGATGCAGCTCAGCACTGTGTGACAAGCTGTTCTAGTCATTAATAAGAAATAAACATGAATTAATAATTAATAAGTTGTGAAAGTGTATAAGGGCTTAGAACATTATGATAGAAGTATATGATGGCTGTTCTCATGCTCTATTATGTTTCATAAGTTGCTGCAGCAATTTTTGTGTTGATATCATTTGTTACACAGATTTGGTGCTGAAAATAAACCATTTTTTAATACTTGAGAATTGATAAAAAATGATCAATAATCCCTCCCAAATACCACATTAAGACACCCAGACCTTGAGGAACACCATAGAAGAAGCTATTCTGTGATTTTTAATCAAAACCTTTGAGACATTTTGAGATTTAAAAATGATAGATTAGTATACTACTAGTACTGTACATTGATATTAGTATACTTACTACATAAAAGTAAACTTCTGGGAAATATACTTGAATTTTACTTAAGTATACTTCATAAGATAAACTTGAAGTATACTACTTTTTTGTAAGGGATAAGCAAGTAGAGTATCCCTGATCTGCAGTAACTTGACTTCAGTTCCTCTGGATCACCAGAAGAGGGAGCTCATGTGTTTGGTTCCTGATCCATGCAAAACTGGACTACAAGTTTATTTAATTTCTACTATGTAGGCGGATGAAAAAAAGGCACATGAAGGTTTTAAAACAAACTGATTCTTGAGTTTTGCAATCTAACACATAGTCGACCACAGCGGTTGTGAATAGCCTGCATGTTTCAGTTGAGACGCTGCAGCAGCACAGAGCTTTCAGAGAAGGGAAATTACAACTTTTTTTTCAGAACGGTCCGATATGATGAGCTCATTTCCTGGTTATTGAACTTCCCCTCAGTGAGGCTTGGCAGCTGATGTAGCACATCTTTGCCTTCCACCCACTTAACCTAATATCTTCATGCATTATGTACTGCTCTGACGACGCCTCGATGCTTCATGTCAAACTGTGTGAGACGGAAGGAAATGTAGGATTCAGAGTTGAATGCACCTCATAAAAATGTCATTATTCTTTTTAATCTCTTTTTATTCACATGATGTGTGTATATGCAGGACTGCTTTTACTCTGTGGCTTTTGATGCACAATGAAAGCCTCGAGGTAATGGCTTGCTGATGGTCTATCCGCTGTAGTTTCATTGTGCTCATGTCAGGCGTGGTGCTTTGTTGATGCCAGTTTGATCTCAGATTGAATTGAAATCCAGTCACTTGTGGCTCGCTGTTTGAAGTCCTTTTATATATTAACAAAGCACCTCCGATCAAAACTGCAGGCCTTGAGCAGCAGCAGCAGCAGTTTCCTTTTCCTGTCTTATATCTTATATACTGAGTCACTGTGTTTGGTGTGTCAGTCTGTGTCTGTGTGTGTGTGGGCCTGCAGAGTGTGCAGCTGTCTACGCTATACGAGAGGTGTTTGGGCAGATGGGTGACCAGACCGCGCTAAAGAAACAGATTTAAAAGAAGCCAAATCTGTGTATAAAAGCTCTGTAGATTATCAGTCTATCCTAATTCTGTTAAGGATTTCTACCAGAGCCCAGTGCTGAGCCACACCCCTGTCTAACAACATTATGAAGCAATCTGAAATGGATGGGCTGGATGCAGAGAGGATTTAGTAGCTTTTTCAGCTCCGTGATATAATGATGGACGCCATTTAGTCAAATAAAAGAAGAAGCTGGTGGATCCACACCCAACAGGCAGCTTCCTGTGGCGAGAATTTGGTTTCTGGGTTCAGATTTGCATTAACATTGAAATTATTTTGCAAATATAAATGTTTTAAAACTTTTTTTTTAATCACGCAACAGCAAATTAGTTTTAACATTCAAACTGCATGAGTTTAAGTTAGGGATACACCAATTTCACTTTTTCAGTCCCGATACCGATAGCGACACCTGGGCTTTGGGTATCGGCCAATTCCGAGTACCGATCTGATAGCAGTGTTTAATTAATAAGCTGTATGATCACAATCATTTCCAAACAGTGGAAGTGATTGGGATCATTCTTTTATGTGTAAGGCAACATCAGGTTTGACTTAAACATCACTTTCCTAACTTTGTAAAACAAAATGTACACCAGTAACTTGGTAAAAAATCTTACAAATTAACATGGTTTTTATTTATTATTAAAATAATAAATCGTACATCAGCAACTTGGTAAAAAATCTTCAAAATTAACATAATTTTTATTCATTATTAAAATAAGAAATCGTACATCAGCAACTTGGTAAAATAAATCTTAAAAATGAACATAATTTCTATTTATTATTAAAATAATAAATCATACATCAGCAACTTGGTAAAAAAAACTTAAAAATGAACATAACTTTTATTTATTATTAAAATAATAAATCGTACATCAGCAACTTGGTAAAAAAAACTTAAAAATGAACATAACTTTTATTTATTATTAAAATAATAAATCGGACATCAGCAACTTAGTAAAAAAAATCTTCAAAATTAACATATTTTTTATTCATTATTAAAATAATAAATCGTTAATCAGCAACTTGGTAAAAAAAAATCTTCAAAATTAACATAATTTTCATTTATCATTAAAATAATAAATCGTACATCAACAACTTGGTAAAAATCTAAAAATTACAATTCAAGTATAAACCTTTTTAATGCAGCAATTAAAATTCCAGTATATAATGTATACAGTATATAAACATTAAAATGAATTGAATAGGTCGGCCCCATTATCACTGATATCTGATCCAGCTATTTGAGTCAGTATCGGCCCGATATCTGATCCAGTATCGATGCATAGTCTAAGTTGAAGAATTAGTGAAACTTTAGGCAGAGTTTGGGTTTTTCCCCTCTCTCTGGCTCAGTGCCCTGGCTCAGAGTCCTGTAAAGAGCAGAGATGGAGACGCAGACATGACTCACACTCTCTCGCTCTTCATTGAGGCACATTAAGCACGTGTTCACTGACGAGTCCAGTGGTTGATGATCTCTGCTGAGCCTTCATTCCTCCCCTTCACTCACACAGTTTTACATTTCTCTTTGCCCTTTTCTTCTAAATATCCCCATTCTTTCTCCTCGGCTCTGAGCTTTATTAGAGAAAACAACAGTTAATGTCAGATGTCTTCTTAACCCATTCACTCTTTCCTCTCTCTAAGAGTTGCAATAGTCTTTGTATGTCTTCTCCCTTTTCATTGATTTCTATTGTGGAGCTCGCAGCTGCAGCTCCAAAAAAAAAAAAGCATTCAACTCGCAGCTATTGTGGGCTTGTACCATAGGGAAGTGGACACTGTGCTGAAAATGAAACTTTCTTCATTCTGAAAGAATCTGTTTTATTCAGCCCAACTATCCAAATCTCAGCAGATAGAAACCCCCTTTGTGTTTGTGAAGAAGGAAGAATATTAATCATGAAACCTGATGTGTCAAATTTTTATTTTAAGCACAGAGAATAAACATGTGGGTGAAAGGAAAAAGGCTTGGAGTTATTCATTTCATGCCTAGAGTCCCCATGAAGAGATTTCTGGGAACTTCTGTTTGATGAGATTACATTACTTCACTGTCTTTTTTTTTTTTTTTTTTGGTAATTTGGTTGCCTGCAGAATGAGAGACATTCACACAATTGACCTTTGCAACCAATGGCAACGCAACAGTGGAAAACATCATTGCAATTACTTCCACAAATTAAAAATACTTCTGATTTCCATGTTTTAAGGAACAATAATACATTTTAACATATTTACAAAGTGATTTACGAGGAAAGAAATTAATAAAAGAATAAAAGCAAATGCAAGAAATGAAATTACGAAAAGCAAGGACTATAAAATAATGTTAAAAGTATTGAAAATACCATGAACACATTCAGTATAATGCAACTGCCTCCTATTTGATAAGACACCATTGACAGGAGCCCCATTTTAGATGTTTTTTTGTTGCTAAATATTTTACTTAAGTAATGAATTTGTATTGTGATTGAGTTATATTATAAGTAATGAATTGGTATTCTGGATAGATAACAAATTTATATTTTGATAAGGATAATTATATCAGTAATTAATTTACATTTTTTATTACAATTATTAATGAATGATTTATGGAGAAGGGGTGGGATTAAATAAGTTTGTACTTCTCACTCCTTTTCGAATATATAAATCAAGGCATCAAGTGTTTGACAATTCATTTTTCTTATGCTTTTCATTGTATGTAAATACTACTTCTTTCTGACTGTCCAATTGTTGGTATGATCATTCTCTTTTTCTTTATTTTTTATTTTTTGTATTCTACGATGAAAATGAAATTAACTTATTTAACTGTAGGATCATATAATTGTATCTCTTTAAATGGTTTTAAACAAAGAACAAAGGAAGTGGTCACTGCTAGCTGTAGTTGCTTCAATCAAATAACAAACACATGACCAACATGCTGCCCTGTTAATGCACTGTATGTATGAACGTAATGTATTTTGTCGTACCTATTGTTGCTGTCTTGATTCAGTGTTGTTGTCTTGTTATGTGTTGCATGCTGCTATTGGACCCTGTCTTTGCTATAGGTCTCACTCATGTGACTTCCTAGTTAAATAAAGGTTATACTGACCCCCTGGCAGTACCTGGACACTGGTGAAACTGTCATACTTACTCTTGTTATCGTGTTTCCTGGAGACTGAAATAGAAACAGGGTAATCAGAGTTATCTCAGTTTGGGCTTTGAGATTAAATCTGTACTTTATGTGTTGCAAACTGGAGGCATGGAGTTTGAAAGACATGTGCATTTACTAGGGCTGACCCAAATGCTTCGAAGCTTCGACCGTTGCCATGGTAATGGACCTCCAAATCAGTATTCGAATGCTTCGTTTTTTCTGTTTTATTATATAAGTATGTAATAATAATGTATAAATCCCAAAATAGCCCATGAAATAAGGAATAATCCAACAACATTATTAATTATTCATATTCAACATTAAATATTATTAGTTATTCTATATTATTAGTTTGTTGCATCGCACTGCAGCGAATACCTTTAAATATTTCTCACCGAAGCTTCGAAGCCCAAAAAATGGTATTTGTGACAACCCTAGCATTTACTGAGCCAGGAACGTCAAAAGAAATAATGCCATTAGTTGCATTATGGGAAATGTAGGATCCTGTGTTTTTGGAGTTTGACCCATACTGGGGACAAAAATCATGACTTTTCTGCTTCAGATTTGTCTTTTGTGAGTCCCCCAACTTTATGAAAGTACAATAGCCTTCATGTAACAAGTGGCAACAATCTACAGCCGACCACACTCACATGTTCTGGTCCTGCCCGAACCTCAATACATTTTGGTCTGAGATCTTCAACACACTTAACGTAGCATATAATACTGCTATTATTCCCGGCCCTCTCTTGGCTTTGTTTGGAGTGCCCCTTCAGCCCAATATTTCTAAGGACATGCAACATGTTCTCACCTTTGTTGGCAAGACGACTTATTCTGTTTAAATGGAAACATGTTCTACCTCCGACTCGCAATAGGTGGGTGAAAGTTATGTTACTGTCCATTGGTTTGGAGAAACTTCGATTTTTATATTTGTCATACAGCCTACATATGCCTACAGGTACATACATTAAATTTGACCTCAACCCATCCTTAGCTATAGGAGCAGAAATGCTTGTTAACAGCGACACCTGTGGCTGTTAAGTCAACGAAAGTCAGCGTCGGGCTCGCGCTTGCTCGCTCTAAATAGACATGAACGAGCATCGCTCAAAACAGTGAGGCGACACATGTCAGCTAAAACCACAATATCACTCTATATTTCACCTGCTTGGCAGTAATGTTAGCTGACCAGACAAAGGTCTCTCCATGAATCACTGCTGATCCTAGTGTTGGCTTTTCCTGCCTCAGCCCCGCTGCTTCAGCGGCTGAAGCAGCGGGGCTGAGGCAGGAAAAGAAACGTTATCGTCTCCGACTGCGCCCGCAGGGAAGACACCGGCACCCGGTCGGACACGATAATGTTTCTCTCTGCGGAGCCCCAGTTGCTGCAGCAGTTATTTCTGCACAAACGTCCTCTGTACATTCACTAGATATTCTCAGAGCTGCTAACTCTTCTGCAGCGTGCAGTGTGCGCGCATGGACGTGAGGTGGAGCAAGAACGCGCGCATTGTGATAGTGAAGGCAAGCAGGCGTGAACAGCGTAGCCACACGCAAGCACGCATGGGACCCCGACCCAGTAGATTTATACATGTAAAAAGTTACAAACAGTCCCTTTAAATATATTTAAATATATATATATATATATAAAATATATATATATTTAAATATATAATATATAATATTTAAAAACAAAGCTGTATATCTAAACACTCTCTGACCTAATTTTTTTTTAACAATTAAATTAAGTAGCTCCTAAATGCCCATGGGCAGTACAACACTCTCTTCTTCCCAGCATCCTTAGGGTGGCCCCGGACCCAGGGGCTCGAGCTATGTTTTTGAATTCGACGTCACTCCTGCTTTGCATAACCGCCAGTCTCGCGCCGTTGATTGGAGGACCGCTCGCGGGATTTAATCTGCATCTTCTCTTTTATGACCAGAGCCATCAGCACGCGCTCCACCGTCTTCTTCTTCTTCATTCCGCCGCCGGACTCCTCCTCGGTCACTCCTCTCGGTCACTCCCCCCGCCGCCAGCCACCAGTCACCAGCCCAGGTCCATCCTTCATGAAGGGGAGCAGCCTCACCAGCCTGCCGCCGCCTCTCAAACGTGGAGGGAAGGACACGAAGAGGGACGCCCGGGTTATTGTTTCAGTCCGGTGAAATTTACGGCTCCCGTCGACATATTTAGTGCATCTTTAACCGAGAGGGAGGAGACTGTTGGTTTTCTCCGGAGTCTTCAACGGCTGAGCTGCCGGCGGTTGAAAGGTACGGAGAATTTATCAACGTCTCCAGCTCGAGCGTGGAATTTATCCAACGTCTCTAGCTCGAGCGTTGTTTAAGTGAACGTCACCTTATAACGTTTCTTTGTGCTATTTTAACCGTTACTGTTTACTGCTTTAGTGAAGCTCACCCTCTTTGTGTGTGCATTTTAAATTAACCAGACGTTATTTTGCCCTCTTCTTCTTCTTCTCTGTGATGATTGGATGTGTAACGTTAGCATGGGGCTCGGTGGGTGGTTTCAACGGTGTGTTTTTACTCCCAAAAACATCGATTTATTTTGGGTATAAGACTTCTCTGCAAGCTGGCACGGTCCTACGGTTGTGTATCTGGTTCAATGTATTGACTGTGTTCCTCCCAGCAAGCTGCTCCTCCACGGTCTATTGTTCTGTGAGGCTAAAAACTGGGCCTTTTGCTAAACCTGTGCAGAATTGTTTGTTCTCTCAGAGACAAATGTTTTTTATTATTAAAGCTGCTCTTGAGGCTTGAAAAAAACACCCAGAAACTCTCAAAGCAATGGTGCCAAAAGTGGGATCCTCCTGGGACCACCTGGGGGTTCTTGACAGGGGCCCAAACAACACGAGGAACAGTTTAATAATGTTGGAAATATTGGACACTGGTGGTGAGGGCAATACAATCTACAAAAAGTATCCTATGTGTCTTGACATAATGTAGTAACTCCCATTAATGACTCATCTGGGCTTTTAGTTTTTCAGTTTATTTGAGGTCCTGAAATCCAGGAGGATATATCTTTGTTTATCTATTGAGATTAGTTGGAAAATAATGCAAAAAACAAAATATATCAGCAGCATTGATGGATGTGGAAAAAGTCATTCTGAAGTAGCTTGCTAAACCTGGCAGAATTGTTTGTTCTCTCAGAGACAAATGGTTTTTATCATTAAAGCTCCACTTGAGGCTTGAAAAAAACACCCAGAAACTCTCAAAGCAATGGTGCCACAAGTGGGATCCTCCTGGGACCACCTGGGGGTTCTTGACAGGGGCCCAAACATCACGAGGAACAATTTAATAATGTTGGAAATATTTGACACTGGTGGTACGATACGATACAACTTTATTGTCAGTTTGCACTTAAATTCATTTTGCATCCATAGGCAGCTTAGTTTGAGAAAAAGTAGACATACTGTTACCATAGACAGACAGACAAGTAAGACCCATCAGACAAAAAACAAAAGAAATCCCAATTATTCATACATAACCCATTACAAAATGACCATCTGTCCTCTGGATTTACATGTCTTTAGCAGCACATTAATTATTATTTAGCAACAAGATGGACTGATGGACAAAAGCGTTCTTTAGCCTGATGCGGTTAAATGTAGAGACTCTAAATTGCCCTCTTGGAGGGCAGAAGTTGATATTCCCAATTTAAAACATGTAAGTGGGGGCAATAGCATCTGCAAAAAGTGTGAAGTATTGCAGGAACTCCTATTAATGACTCATCTTCGCTTTTAGTTTTTCAGTTTATTTGTGGTCCTGAAATCCAGGAGGATATGTCTTTGTTTATCTATTGAGATTAGTTGAAAAAAAAATTGCTAAAAACAAAATGTATCAGCAGCATTGATAGATGTGGAAAAAGTCATTCTGAAGTTGCTTGCTAAACCTGGATTTCTTGCCTGCAACACCCAAGCCTTCCAGTGCCTCCTCATTGTTGTTTCTTGCCAAGATAACCATCATCTCTGTTTTCATATTTGCATCCCTGCACATGGAGGAGTGATCTCATTCTTGATTTGGCAGAGCGACAAGAGAAAAGTGAGGAATACGAGAGAGCTCAGAGGCTAGACTATCGGACGGCATCGTCTGCAGATCTCAGTGATAGAGGGGATGCTGTTTTGGCTCAGAGTCTGCATTACATAACCAGTGTGTTTTGGGCTTTCTGGGTGTGGTGGGCAGGCCTTGGTTGGGTGTGGGAGCAGCAGTGACTCTCTCTTTGGCTTCAACCAGATATTTGACATGCAGACACTCACTGGGGAGTGTGTAGCCTCCTGAAAACACTCGTGATACAGCTGCCAGGGGGTGCACAGGGTTGTTGCTGAGGAGTTTATGTCACCTGGGTGTGAAACCAAGTGTGACACCTTTTCTGACTTTATTGCTAAGCTTCAAGAGCTCATCGGAGGGTCACTGATGCTGTGTTTGCCTGAATTTGAACTGGTGTGTCGTTGTGGCCCTCAGTTGCCAACAATCCAGTGTGCACGGGTCTCAATAAAGTTGGGAAATATCATGGGACCATGTCACATTTATCAGGTATTTGCATTTAGTTGGTCATCAGTTACTGGTGCCAGTCAACCATTACGTGTTCAAGTGCAATCTTAGAACTTCTTCTACTTCTTCTTCTTCTAGCTCTTTTAACCAAAGTGTTTGAGAGGTTGGCTTCACATTGTTTGGAGTCCCGCAGACAAGATGTGTAAATAGAGATGCACCAATCCGGCTTTTTCAGCCCCGATACCGATAGCGATACCTGGGCTTTGGGTATCAGCTGATACAGAGTACCGATCTGATACCGGTGTTTAATTAATAAGCTGTGTACCTCTCTGTGTGGAAGTGACTTGGATCATTCTTTTATGTGTAAGGCAACATCAGGTTGGACTTAAACATTGTTTTCATAACTTTGTAAAACAAAATGTAACAAATAAATACATACATTTATTTTTCTTTATTAATAAAATAATAAAGTGTAAACCTTTTTAATGCACCAACAAATTGGTCAAAACTTAAACATGAATTATAGTTACAGTATATAATGTATATAGTATATAAACAGAAAATTGAATTTAATAGATCGGCCCCATTGTCACCGATATCCAATCCAGTATCGGTGCATTCCTATGTGTAAATAATGATAATTTCATTTCAATTGAGTATCAAGGTGTTACAACAATGTTTAGTATGTTTTATGACCTTAGCTTTTTAAGAGAGCCCGGTGTCTCCAGGACCCTAAGCAGAACATTTAGGGTTTAGGGAAGCATCTTAGCCCATCCAAATGAACCGTTAGTTTTGGTGTCTCTTTGAGGCTAAACTAGAGGATCAGGAACAGGTTCTACCCGCCCTTCAGGTTTTGTGAAAGACCCACACTACTCCTGCCTCTGAATTGGGACACAGGCTGTGTTCATTCTGCACAGCCACTTCCGCTGTCAACACCTCTGTTTCCTCTTCCTCTTCCTAAAGGCAAAGCAAACCAGAAGAGGCACTCAAAATAGTAACCTCATTTCACTGCATCCTATAACCTTGAGAGAAGTCTTAAGGGATCGGATAAGTTGGTTTAAAAGAGGACACTGCAAGCATTGTGAAAAAAATAATTGGTTTTCATGTTTAATCATCACAAACATTTACTATTTCTTCATCTGTTAGTTCACTGGGTAGCTTCAAGTTCACTGTCAACTTTGAATAGCTTACTTTTATGACCAAGGCAGGCTGCAGTTGTTTATTTCAGGCATGACAGAAATGCAGGTGGTTGACATTGCACCATTTGTGGTATTATGCCTATTTAAAATGCCACACATTGGGAAACAAATCAAGGCTGAGGCTCTGTGACTGACTGAGTGAAATGCCTGTTCTGTGTCGTCACCTTCAACACCCTGAATACTTTCTTCTCGACTACTTGGGAGCTTTTCTCAAGCTTGTAGTCAGATTTCAGCATCCTTAGCCCGTCTGGCGAGAAGTAGATTTGATCTGAGATGACAGGCCTGTGAACAAAAACTAGCTACCGTCTGTGGTGCCAGCTTCACCCTGTTAAATGGTGTTGGATTAATACATCTAGGGGCTGATGATTTGTGCTGTTTATTTAGCTTAGCGTGGGTTCATGTGCAGCAGCTGTGAGAGGTTATGGATGTTGGGGGTCAAGGGTTCAAATCTATTCTCCACCATGATCTGACAGTGTGAGAACAGAATGTACTTACCAATCACTCTCTGCCTTATCAACAAGCATCAGTGTTTTTAGAGTCATTTTGAAGGTAAAATCATTCACATTCAAGAGCTAATAAAAACGGCTGCCTTTTTAAAATAAAGGAAGGTCAGTTCAGTATTATCTGAATTGATCTTCCTATAGCTCATGCAGAATTAATGCAAAGCTGGCCTAGCAATATGCATTCAAGCATGCAATTGCCTGAAATTTTACTTTAGGGCTGTTTCTGACGATTATTCTCATTATCAATTATTCTGCTGATTATTTTATAGATTAAGCGTTTGGCTCATAAAATGCCCATCATAATCGCAAGGAAAGCCTGACTCGAAATGGATGCTTTATGTTGGTATTTACGGCATGAATTCTGAATCTTTTTTTGTGTTTTTTTTTTTCTGTACCTCTGGGAACTCACTCAAAAATCAGGGCAGCTGAGTGAAAAGCACAACTCTTGTACGGGGCAGAGCATTCGCATCTGCTTGGAAGTCAGCTGCTTTGACAGCCTGCGACCAGCGTCCTTCTCAGGCCCACGCCCATGGAAATTCAATTCCTGTCTGCTTTACTGCATCTGTTTAGGGTGACATTCATGAGTTAAACTATATTTCATCATTCACCCTTAAGGTTTCTAGTGCATCTCCTGTGTTGCTCTTGGCTCTTCCGCTGTGGGACGGCGAGGAGGTGTGGTGCTGCAACTCTTCGTCACTGTGGTTTAGAGGCTGGCACTCTCCTGCCTATTAGAATAAAGTGGTGGATGCTGGCGCTGCATTTTTAGGCACTCAGTCTGTCTGGACTGTGAAGCTGGGCTCAGTGCACTGTAATTATTTAAAGAGTTATTCAGCACTTTTGTAGTCTGTTTGTTAGTTCACTTTGGTAGCCTTAAATGCCATCCTAAAGACGTTCTGTTGTGTCGTGCCAATATAGAGTTTTTTTTAATGGGAGCATTTGCATTAATATTTGTACTGCTACATATTGCAGCATGTATAGACCGGTTATATTTGCAGCTAATAAAAGAAAGAAGTGTAGATGATATATAGTAACTGTATAAAAGGAAAGGAGCATAAGTATATTATACGACAAGGATGCCCCATTTGCCGCGTGTAGCAGCTGTCTCTTCTGTTGCAAAGCTGTATATTTTGATCTATTTAGTTATTGATCCAAGTCTGTCTGAAGTGAATCAAATCAAAAGTGCACAGCAGCTATAAAGGTGTGTTTGTTTGTGTTGAGCAGGCTAGGCATATCCTGTTATCGTCCTCTGCCTCTTGATATGCAAGAGAGCGTCAGTCCTGTGTATTCAGTAATGGGTTTGTGTGTGTGTAAATGTGTGTGGTTCACTCGGGTGTGGCTGTGGGTGGCTGTCAGAGAGGCAGGCAGGCGAGGCGTGAGATCACTGTCCATCTGGCCTCAGCTGACCCTGCCCAGGCAGAAGCATGGTAACTGATCTGGCCCTCGGGGTCTCCAGCATTATATTGACTATCTGCCTGCCTGTCTGTAGCGAGTTGGCTGGTGCGCAGGAGAGTAGCCGCTGGCTGGCTAAACTGATGTCAGCTCTGGCTTCTTTACAGCCAACCTTCCTTAACAGAATCTCTTAATTTGATTATTTTGTATTCATCAGAATTCAAGTTACTGAAAATGTAAAAGCTATTAAATAAGGCTGTCAATCGACTAAAATATTTAATCGTAATTAATGGCAAATTAATCACACATTTTTTTTATCTGTTCAAAATATACGTTAAAGGGTGATTTGTCAAGTATTTTATACTCTTATCAACATGGGAGTGGACAAATATGCTTGCTTTATGCAAATGTATGTATATATTTAGTATTGGAAATCAATTAACAACACAAAACAATGACAAATATTGTCCAGAAACCCTCACAGGTACTGCATTTAGCATAAAAAATATGCTCAAATCATATGGCAAACTCCAGCCCAACAGGCAACAACAGCTGTCAGTTGCCCAAAACTGCATGTTATCACAAAGTGGACATGTCTGTAAAGAGGAGACTCGTGGGTACCCATAGAACCCATTTTCATTCACATTTTGAGGTCAGGGGTCAAGGGACCCCTTCTAAAATGCCCATGCCTCGCCAAAATTTACCGTAATATTGGAGCGTTATTTCACGTACTTTGCGACAAGCTAGTATGTCATGGTTGGTACCAAAGGATTCCTTAGGTTTTCTAGTTTCATATGATGTCAGTATCTTCACTCTACAGAGCATACTGCAACCTAAAAATTGCAAGTTGCGTTAATGCGTTAAAGAAATGAGTGGTGTTAAAATGAATTTGTGTTAACAAGCTATTATCACGTTAACTTTGACAGCCGTACTTTTTTAACACAAAATAATGAAATAATGTGTGGTAGTGTTCCAGCTTTTCTTCTCCAGCCCCCTCCTTCTGCTTTTATTAGTTAGTTGACATTGAAAAGCAACAGGAAATGGAAAAAGAGAAGGAGATAACATGGGACAAAGGTCCTTGGCAGGATGCTGGTAGTGGTATGAGTTTTATACTGCAGTATGCCTGGTCTTAATCTATTTTATAGCCATAACATCATTCTATAACTCCCTCCCTACCCTTTCTAGCAATTCCTCTGCAGCCTTTCTACTAATTTCTTCCGCACATCCTCTTTTAAATGAGTTTAAACTTGACTTGTGTGAACAGGTGTGTCTATTAGGGATATGTTGGTAATTTAACAACATTTAACTAACTTGAATGATCTAAAAATAAGAGAGAGAGAGCAAGCCTGAAGTGAAACCGATGTTTTATGTAACAACTGGAAACATGTACCTTTTTAAGGCCATCGTTTATCAGTGATGGGACTAGCAGCTGCAGATGTAGCTCTCTGAATGTAAAATAAAGAATAACCAGTGACAGACTAGCAGTCCTTAACGAAACAGGCTGAACGTGCATTCACTTCATCCATGTGATATACATATCTACTGTATGAAAGTGGTGTCATCCATCTTTCCCCCTTTCACCCTGCAGCCTATTCGAACTCCCTGGGTTCTTTTGGGTGAAGATACCCGCGCCAGCTGCTCCCCCCCCGTCCCGTTGCACCAGTTAATCCACTCAAAACCCACCCCCACTGCCCTCGGCACCGTGCCTGAGGGGGTTACATGGTGCACACAGTGCAGACAATAGGGCTTGTCTGCCCCCCTTCCCCCTAATGTTATACTCCATTATGCACGCAAACACTTGAGATGATCATGGTGGGTGTTGTTGTTGTTGTTGTTGTTTTTGACCAGATCTGCTTACATACACTCACTTCCCCACCCTGGTTGATGATGACACCCTATTGACTTTACTCGCCCCGCCTGTCCTGGTGGCACGGGGACTGGCTCGGTGCTTTTTGAAAATCCTGCCAGGTTTGTGACAGATTGTAACCCATTTCCCTGCAGCCTTTCAGACCACTCCGCTGCCAGTTGCCTCTAGTCCATCCCGTTTTGACTGCCACTCCCTTAAAGGCTAACTGGCTCAGTGCATTTAACTTGTAGCCACACTTAACCACCTGCTCCTAATGGCCTTATTGAGTAGCTTACAGTCACTTAGCACATGTTAGTGTCCCGTATGGAATTGATTAGAATAAGCTGCATGCTTATCGTCAAGCCCGGCACCCCCCTGTGATGAAAGTGCTTTTTTTTCTGCTAAGGGCACTGGCTTTTTTTTTTGTCAGTGCTAACATCTTGTCAGTAGTTTTATATCTGTTTTATTTTTTTCCATATCTGTGCGGTGAACAGAATATTATAATGCTATAGAACTCTAATTTCCTCCACTAATCCATTTAAAGGTATAGTTATAAGTCATATCCCTCGCCTTTGTCTACTGTATATATCCGCTAGTTGTTTGATCAGATCATAGTTGTCCTAGGCCCATGCTTTGGATAAATTACTGCTCAGTAATACAGCAGGGATTGATGACAAAGAGATACTTTGGAGAATGCAATTTGTAGACGACAAGTGGGCTTATTCAGAACAAGTTTTCGTCGTGCGAATGCAGTCTTGCGATGAAATACGGCGATGTAGAGCTTGTCAACGGTTGCACACAATCTTAGAAGTCAGTCAGTCGGTAAAATCATTGAAGGTTAATGCGTTTCTTTGTCTGCAGATAACGAGGTGCATGGAGTGCCATTCATCTTCTTGATAGTTTTTCTGCAAGGGGTGAGGAACCTCCGTAGACAGCCCTGCCCTCAACACACAAAAAATAAAAGCTCCATCCAAAGGGATCAACGGAGACTGGCTGGGGAAGGTGTCAACAAACAGCTCTAGTGGTGGTCAGGACCTGGTGGTGAGGGAAAAAATAGAAACTCTTCTGAAAGCTAAAGGATGGTGCATCTTCGTTAATAGTTTCAATTGTCTTGGCTTTTTTTTTTTTTTTTTTTACATTTTTATCCTTGTCAATGTTTGTTTTTGTGGTTACACCACCCACAACTGCTGAAATTGGTTTACTGTAAAATATACACACTTTGGGTGATTTTATTTTCTTAGATTGCATGAATGCTTCCTCCACTATACAGGATGTTGACAACAGAAGTTGAAACAGATAATTAACATTGGAGTGCTTCCTCTTTCTTTGGCATAATGCATCCTAAACGTATCACTTGTTTTGGCCAGTGGTTATTCTCATAAGGACATTTCATTTTTGTTTCATTTTCATTCCTTTAATTAGACATATCTGTGTTGATTGTACAGCTGTAGACTCAGAGTCAGTCTCCAAACGCTTTGCTCAACTAGAGACTGAAGACGATCTCCCTGGTTTCATTGCTAAACTGGGTGGAAACAATTAGAGTTTAAAAAAACTCTGCATAGCAGAACAAATCTCAATTCTTTAGGGAGGCCCTTCATATTGAGTGCAGTGACAAGCAGAAGTCCTGCTCTTGTAAACACTGTCATACCAGAAACGCATGCACAGATCTGATGTTGCTACAGCTGCTCTGCTAACGTGCTAACAGACACACAGACTGTTCACTCAGTGTGGCTGCTGTTCAAAGTTTGGAAAATGAAAATAATCTCTGAGCTCTCCTTCCGCCAGTAAACAGCTCCAGAATGTGACTCCAGAAGGAGATTTTGGTAGATTGTTTAGACGGAATAACAGAAAGTTTATGAGCAGGCCGAAAAAAAATGGCCAGCAGAAAACCAGGGACCAACCAGGTGCATTTCACAATAGTCACCACTTGAATGGCCAGTTGAGTGGAGCAGCGCGTCCCCTCGTGTCCTCACTGGACCTGGTGGACAGGTACCGCTGGATTTAACATTGTAGACATGACCTAACAGTTTAGCCACAAATTCACAGACTGACCATACACGGTCCAGCCATGTACTCTGTTTTGACCAAGTCTGGTTCATATAATGCTCAGACAACGATGCTCTAAGGAACTACGGCCCACAGTAGCGCTCATTGTCCCTCCACCACCAACATTTTAAGCTTAAATTGAGTAGAGCTGGTGTGATCTTTACTAAATAGATCATAGAGACAGTATGCATTTCTTTGTTTTTGTTTAATGAGACATTCTTTACTCCATCATCCCTCAGTGCCCCACAAGTAATGAGGTTGTTTTGCTTTCTGTGTGTGTTTTCACGCCTGTCGGGCAGACAGCCTGCTGAGGAATGCATCTAGTGTGTAATAAGTGGTGTTGTAATGTTGACACTTGACAGTCTACCACCTTGGCCATGTGTTGTCTCTGTGGTAGAACAGGTGGAGTACTGTTAGGTACAAATATTCTGGATAGCTGGCATTTGTGTGGTTATTTTCAAGGACAATCTCTTACTTTCTTTTTCAACAGTTTAACATTGCACATGTCTGGGATGACCATATGTTTTGCTAGACTACTGCAGAGATGCATAAATCCATTCTGAACTGATGAATCCTCTTGGATGAAAACAACTTCCATACCTATGACAGGACCGACAGAAGATTTTCATAGATACAAGGAATTTCCATTTGAACACGTCTGTGCTCTTCTCAGCCAGAGGGACACTGTGCCAAAAGTCAATAATCCAGTGGCTGTGTTGCACGTACACTGATGGTAGCTGACAAGCTACATCATCCTTCATTGACTTGATGCTTATTGGTTGTTTCTAACCTGGTGCAAGCTGTCAGCATCATTTTAAGATGATGTTGGATCACTTTGCGGGAGAGAACACGGGGCTTTAAGCACCAAGATAGACTTATATTGCTCATTATCCGTGCCATGAAGGCCAGATACATTACTGTTTGCAAATCATGTCTGAACCGCAACATATCACTTCCTGTTACTGAAGCTCTGCAGCATTTCCTAACTCATGTTGAAATGCATGTTGCCACAAAATAACCAAAGTCATAACATATTTTTAATTCATTAAATCCATTCTTATATTTTCTTGTTTTGTTGCAATTAGAAAAATAGGGGTTGACCAGTGTATTAATGAAAAAAAGTGAGAGTTGAGTAGAGAGTGCTGTCTGGTCATGTTGCCAAAATCACAGATTTTAATTCAATTTAAGCAAAATCTACAGTCATTTTTATCTGTGTGATAAAATTACTGTAAGCCTAACTTCGTTATTGATGCCCCCAGGGATCAATTATTCTGTGACAAAACATTTTTTCTTGTTGAGAGAAATGTAAATTAAAAACCAACAAGGCATGTTGTAGCAAGGAGAGTAGATTTTAATCCCATTTGAGCTAAATTGGTGTACTGAGATGACTTTAAGTCTAACTTTGGTGTAGATAACCACTAAAAATGACGGCCGAGCTGCATCTCTGGCTTTGTTAGACAATGTTGTGTCTTTTTCGGTTATCATCATGGCTTCATAAAACTACATAATCATCTATTTTTTTTTTTAGCCATGGAGCACACAGTGCATTCTTGTTTAGTGCTTTCTGCTTTTGATGATGCATTCCTTTACTTAACCTACTTTTTAACTGACGTCATTATTAACTGGAGAAGTCACAAGTTGTGATACTGATCAAAGCCAGAACACAGAGTTACTCTTATTCAAGAGAGGAATACAATGAAATTGATAAATATCCCTTTTCTTGGCCTTGTTTGTGAATCACCCTCCAAGGATTCATTATGTACCATATTTGTTTTTGTGTGTCAGAGCGAGAGGGAGCTGCAAAGACTCGTGGTGTGCAGAGTTGGAGGCGACTATTCAGCAATGTGCTCTGTAGGGCACTATATATTCACAAACGATTGGCTCATATATGCACTCTGCCTCTCCTTTCAGCATGCTTTGAGACGTATGTGTGTGTTCTAACAGCAGATTGAATTTCTCTTCCTTCTCCCTTGTCACTCTGTATGTGTGTGAACTAAACACTCGCTTGGTGATACAGCAGAAACAGCACTACTGCCTTGTATGGTCAGATAGAGAAATGGGAGGCTGAGTGTGTAAAGAAATGGGAGGCTCTGTGTAAAGACCTGCTGCTCCGAGTCAATTTATCATCCCACTTTTAACATAAATTAGTTTTTAGCAGGGCTGTCAAACTTAACGCGTTAATGCAAATTCGTTTAACGCCACTAATTTCTTTAACGCATTAATCAATCTTTCGGAGGTTGTAGTAGGCTCAGTTTTAACGCTAAGATAGTGGTATCATATAAAACTAGAAAACCTAAGGAATCCATTGGCACCAACCATGTCATACTAGCTTGTTGAAGTTAAATGGTGCTCCAAACTTGCGCTAAATTTTGGCGAGGAAAAACTGTCATAGCCATTTTCAAAGGGGTCCCTTGACCTCTGACCTCAAGATATGTGAATGAAAATGGGTCCTATGGGTACCCACAAGTCTCCCCTTTACAGACATGCCCACTTTATGATAATCACACGCAGTTTTGTTGCAAGTCATAGTCAAGTCAGCACACTGACACACTGACAGCTGTTGTTGCCTGTTGGGCTTCAATTTGCCATGTTATGATTTGAGCATTTTTTTATGCTAAATGCAGTACCTGTGAGGGTTTCTGGACAATATTTGACATTGTTTTGTGTTGTTAATTGATTTCCAATACTAAATATATACAAGCATATTTGCCCACTCCCATGTTGGTAAGAATATAGATTTTAGATTCTTCATCTCTCATTAAAGACTGGTGCTGTACATTTTGATGGTTTTTGGAGCGGTGGTGGCGGTAGTAGTATTAGTAGTCCAGGGTTTGAGGTGAAAGTGAGCAGGTTTCCCTGCATCTGATCTGTTACTCTGAGACTGAAGCTTAGGAAAGCCCCCTTCCTTTCCCAAAGACAATAAAATCTCTTGTGTTGTTTTTTCATTCCGCTGCATAAACTGACCACCCTCTTCCTCTTAGCCTTTTCATTCACATACATTCGTGTCCACACACAGACTGAATACTGCTTGTGTTTCTTCCTGTGTTCATGCCTTGAACACACACCAGAGGAAAGCTAATGGGCAAATAGACAGATGGGCTTCATATCTCATTTGTAAACACTGTCATACTTCACTCTACATACACTGACACTCCCAGACCTGTAACCACGGTCAAGTTCACCAGGCCAGCTTTCATTTGTTTTAACCGTCTAAAGGTGCGGTTCTAGTAGGAATGTAGAGATCTATCAGATGTGCCTGTGGAATTGAAAGAATGCAGGAATTGACGGGCCACTAAATTTTAGTTTCCTTTTTGTGTCTGCAATGCATGCATGTACATTTGTGCAAATCACATTTTCACATCATGCACACTTTCATCCTCCACATTTTTTGCTCACTCTCATCACACATTGCCTCATCTGATGTATACACAGCACGCACACAGTCATTGGACTTCCTATGACTCCCTACTCGTACACACACACACACACACACACGGACACGGACACGGACACGGACAGCTGTCACTGTGTAGCCCTGAGGAGTCTTGAGGAAGTCAGCAGAGCTGGAATGTGGATGGGTCGGATGTGCTCTTGATGCCGATGCTGCTTCAGGCATTCACTTTCTACCATTAATCATCTTGGAGCAGATGCAGCGTTGATATGGATCTCAAAGTAGTAACTCAACATCAGGCAACTGAAGAGGCTAGTTTAATATCCAAAATAGGGCTGCAATTAAAGATTATTTTCATCAATTCATCTGACTATTTTCTTGATAAACCTAATAATCGTTTGGATTAATAGGAATTTGTGAAAAATCAATGTCACAATTTCTCAGAGTCTAAAGTGATGTCTTCAAATATCTTCTTTTATCGGAAAGTCTAAAACCCCCATAACAGTTTACTATATAGGCCTACTTAAGACAAAGAAAAGATACAAAGCATCACATGTAAGAAGTTGGAACTAGAGCTGCAACAATTATCAATTCATCTATTAGTTGTCAACTATTAGGTTAATCGACAACTGTTTTTGATAAGCGATTAATCGGTTTGAGTAATTTTGAGTTAAAATTCTCTCATTACAGCTTCTTAAATGTGAATATTGTCTGGTTTCTTTACTCGTCTTTGACAATAAACTGAATATCATCTTGGGCTTTTGGAAACACTGATGGACATTTTTCACCACTTTCTCACATTTTGTTGACCAAACAATTAATTGATTAATCGAAAAAATAATCGACAGATTAATCAACAACGAAAATAATCATTAGTTGCAGCACTAGCTGGAAGAACAGAATATTTATTATTTTTGCTTGAATCATGACCTGAAGGATTTGTCAATTTATCTAAATAGTTGGAGATTTATAAGGAAAGTTAGACGTTGATATGGCTGAAGTATGTTCTAATTTTCCTTCACTGGCTTGTCTTTAGACACTCAATCCATCTGTTTCAGTCCTAATGTGTAATGGGTCTCTTTTCTGTTTTGTATTTACAGTATTGTGACAGCAGTCTGTGGTAAATCTACAGATGACATTAAGCCCCAGCATCAGTATCAACAGCCCCTTCATCCATCACCACCTCCAGCAGTCAGCACAATGCATTCCAAACCCCTGCCATGCTCTCAACACCGCTAAATCCCCCTCTGCTTGTATTAGACACAGCATTAAAAATGACCCATTTTTGTCAGGCACCACTTCTAATGTCTGGACTAGCACAGCAAGAGACTGGGAGATGGGGTACGACAGATGTAATTAAACTGCCTCAAGACAGAGGTCAGGAGTAAGATTTAATGACACACACGGCCATATTTCTGTATTAGAAGAAGTGGAATGTAAATACCACCGAAGCCCTTTCTCAGTCTAGGCAGACCCCTCTAACAAACTTACAAAGTGATGGCTGCATTTATAAACACACTCTTCTCCCGCTTTGGCTGAACGCAGCCTTTGGGCCTTTTGTCTTCACAACACAATACTTGCAACACATTGTAATTGTCACTGGGGTATTGAGCTAATTGTGATATTAGCCATGTGGAGCTGGCTAGAAAGAAGACATGCTGTGTCCTGAATATGGTTTTAAATCATCGGTGAACTAGGATTTGTTATGCAAATGTGGACTGAGAGAATGGCAGACAATGAAGGCTGTCTTGTATTTCATTAAAATGCATGAGGCTGATCATCTTGACCAGGCAGACCATTTTAAAAATGCTGCTGGTGTTGTTGTGCCGTCATTTTTCTGAACATAAAATCAGGAGCTCTGACTCAACATGTTCTCAGCTAAGTGTCAACAGCTTAAAGAATCCCAAAATAGTGTTTAGTATTGGTGGCCTGATGGATATGAAAACGAGTATCGGCTCTGCAGAGCAGTCTAGCTGTAATTTAGTAAATCATCCTTTATCCGTGCGTGCGTGTGTGGATGGGATTTTAATGATCCATTCACTCCCTCTCTGCGCTGCGTCACATAGTGTCAGCTGGTTAGAGATGATGCCTTTACTTACCCAGAAGGGGGTCATCACAGGAGGAATGTGATTCACTCTGCTATCTGCTAAGCCCCTGGCATTAGTAGCTGGACTGGCAAAACTATGCCAATGCACGTCACAGTGCCAGTCAAATTCCCTGTCTCACATTTTGAGAAGCTCCTTCCTGTCTGAATAAACCGGGTGGCTTTTATTTACTTTTTTTTTTACGCAAATATGCCAACCCATGAATATTCAAATGTGGAAGGACTGGTGGTGAGAAGCCGCCTCGCTAACCTCTTGGTTCACAATTTGCAAATAGCTGGAGTGACAATGGATTTGATTTGCACAACAAGGTCCCAAAGGCTCTGCACATTATCTAATTGACTTTCATTTTAAGGCTTGACATTTTCCAAAAGAGGGGACAATACAAACTCTGTTGGTAGAGAGGTTACTCTCCACCACTTGGCTTTCTTTCTGTGTGAGATTTGTAACCACAGAGACCAGAGTAGAACAAGAAAGAAAACAGAAGGCAGCAGGAGGGAAACAGTTTTAAAGTGAGCACTGAGTCCAGGTTGTGACTTTTCCATGGCTGAACCAAAGGGTAGGACTTAATTATTTTTTACAAGAGATTAGAGAGTTCCAGCGGCTGTATGTACAGGTGTGGGTGTTTTGTGTGAGTTTGCGGAGGTGTATTCAGTGGTTATCAGCACTAAACTGGCCAAACAAGTTATTCCAAAACTGGCAATAAATGGTCCATTTATGCATTTGTCTCTTGATTGCAAGTGTTGAAGCAGTGTTTTTGCACAGCTAACCCAGAGTACATTGATACCGAAGAGTTGAGGCTTACAGAAACCTTTTTACCTCGTAAACAGGAGTGCAAAAGTATCAACTTTTTAGGATCTAGGAGAAATTGTGTTACCTCTGATGTTAATGTGTAACTGGCGAGGAAACGAATGTTTCCTGACCTTTGGACAACAGGATGCTCAGGCAAATGTTTAAAGACTTTGGTTATTAAGGCCCAGACACACCAACACCACCAACAAAAAACTAGCGGCAACAAAGGCCACCAGTTGCGTTGCCTCACGTTGCCTTTGTCTTTGAAAAAGAGCGACGTACATGAAACCTGCCTTGGCGGAGGACTGCGCTCTCCGAGTGCACTTCTAGTTCTTCACTGTGAGTCTGTATAATGCACTCAGTTTCTCATGTCTGTGGAAAACCTTGCTCATTGGAACTTCTCCATTTTCCAAGATGTTTTTAGTCAACTGGCTTAATGGCTTGCATATCATAAATCGTCTACGGCCATGACCTTATTAGTTTGCACTAAAAGGGCAGAGTCTGCTCTCTTTCTGGATTTCTGTCATGGTTTGTCCATTCTTATTATTTCCACGGTCTTTCCTGCCTAGTAGGAAGAACGTATTATCTTTTACTCTCCCTTTTATAGTTCCATTACTTTGTAATATTCTAGTATGTCTTTGCTCTTTTTCTATTCCTGTCAATCTGCTTTTATTTCCTCTTTAATCCACCTCTTGCACAGCTTGTTCCTGGGCCATACAGAGCTTCAACTGGCTAGACCATATGTGTAGCAATTTACTGGAAGCAGATCTATTAGCAGTGGGAGGAGGGGAGGAACAAGTGGCTATAGGAAAAAGGAGAGGAGTAATCGGGAGGGGGTGGGGCGAAGCTACTGTGGTCAGAGGGGCAAAGGAATGGGGAGTGTGGGTGGAGGGGATGGTTGAGGGGGAAATAAACCCATAACGGATCCGGGAAGAGCTCCGTCCAGCCAGAGCAAGAGAAAACTTGACTGATATGGAGGAGGATGTGTCTGAGTAGATTCACATAGGTCTTGAGCTCATTAATATCTTGCCCCTTCCTTTTCTCCAACCTCACCACAGCTTCTTCTCCTCTACATTAATTTCCAGTTTTCCACTAGGGCTGTCAATTAGGGAATCTCCCAGTCTCTGTTAAGCGATCACATGATAATGTGACGATTACCATCTGCATCTGCTCTACAGAGAGGAAGACAATGGTTGTCAAGTGGGCCATTTGGTGCTTGTTTTCCACCTCCTCCCTCTCCTCATCAGCTGTGGGCTGTGTGTCATGAAGCCTCTCTTGGCTTTCAGCACTCCAAACCACAGCTTTTTCCCTTTCAATTTCAAGATGCTTGAAGCCATTTGGAGCACAGTCACAAGTCATCATTTTTTTTTTTTTTTTATAGTTCTGGCCCATAAAATGTGAAATTAAAACAATCCACTGTTCCTTTTTATTGTGGTATTTTAATAGTGATTACTAAGTTTATATTGGTACCGCACGCATTATGATGCATTATTACCATGGTAGCTCTGTTAGATGGGCGGACTAGTCACTGTGGTTTAGCAAACACATTTGTTGGCATCTCTCACTGCTCACTTCCTGTTTTTCTGACTCCCCCAAATTCCTTGGAGGCCCCTTGCCATAAATGGCATTTCCTTTGGCTTTGACAGTGACATGTTTATCACATGACTTCAAGAGTAGTGCAGCATGGTTCAATTCTGCATTCATGAGGAGGTGCTATAAAAGATAAAACATTAATATCCTTGTGATGATGTTTTTGTTGTTCTTCTACAGGACATCAAAGTGTGAGAGGAACTGGCCAATCAAGACGAGTGTGAGCCCCTGGACCTTGCTGCAACGTCGACGTCCACACCGTTTTAGGAGGAGGGGATGAAACCGGATGGGGATACCATGGAAACCCCAGAGCCCACTGAAGCTGCAGCCGTAGCAGAGCCCTCCTTATCGCAGGACAACATAACAGAGCAAGCCCCATCGCAACCAGAGGAGGCTGCAAATGATACAGCACCCACGGCTGCTCCGAAGGACAACGGCAAGCCGGTGGCAGCAGACCCCAAAGTCAAACCAAAAGCTGCTGCAACTAAAATACAGCCCCCTGCCAAATCTGCAGGGGCATCCGGGTCACGGCCAGGTACTGCCTCGCACCGCACGGCGAATGACGTCAAATCCTCTAACAATGTCTCTGCAGCTGCAGTCAGGCAAACGGCAACTGCAGCAAAAGCATCAGCAGCGGGGGCTGTACCTAAAAGACCGGTTGGTGCAGCAGCAGCTTCCTCCACGGTCAAGAACCAATCTAGAGTGCCTGACAAGAAGCCTGTTGGACCGGCCAGGACTACCTCTGTTGCTGCTGCCACAGCAACAAATAGTACCAAATCAACAACAGTGAATGGCATTCCTAAGAAGAGACCAGTAGCTGAGACTGTTAATGTAGCTAGACCCAAAACCACAGGTAAATACTGAATTGAAATGAATAATACTGTCATCTATTTCATGTTGTCTGAAAATGTTCACAAGGCTTTTCTCTGCTCAAACATCTTTTCTTTTGCTTTTTCTGATTTCTATGAAGTCTCATTTTCATGTTCTTCCATTTTTTTGTAGCTACTGCCAGCAGAGCAGCGGCGTCCGCTGCCCCGAAACCCAGTACTTCGACCACAACAAAAGCTGGTGGTGCTGCCATTTCAAAGACCACCACCAGGTATGCATAATGCACTAACGGGCAGCAGGGGTGATAAAGTAATATAAACAGCCAATGGTGCAGTGTCCATAGAGCGATCAAACACAGTCATTTGAATTAAGGAATGCGGTTGGGGAAACTTCTTTTTATTTTACTAACAATAACACTCTTCCCCCGCTTTCTTTCTCCATGCTCTGCATTGTGTTTCTGTCCCATCATTCACACACACATCTTCCCCCCTCTCTGAGATCTGAACTTTTAATCCCCCTTCCAAACTGGATGAGGGGGTGACTTTGTTTATCTTGATGCCCAGAAAGAGAGCAGTGGAGAACGATGTCCATTGTGGTCTTTGGGCCGTTATTGAGTCAGATTTCGCTTCAAGAGTGTGAGTCATGTTAACAGAAATAACCTGAGATAGAGGGCTGAAACAGAGGCAGCGATACTGAAGAACTACCGCTTTGTCCCAAACAGACCCCCTGGCAGAAACCAGCCCCACCTCCCCAGGGCAGAGAGCTATTGACTTGGATCATAATCCCTCTCATACTGAGCTGGAGGTTTGGCTAGAGTGGGCTCTAGTTGGGCTAAACTTGCTCAAAGTGCTGCTCTCAAATTATCATTTTGGCTGTTGCAGAATTTCATAGTTGACCCGGTCATTTACTGACATTTCAACTAGAAAGCTTTTGTTATTAAAGACTTGTTAACAGGTCAAATACCGGCTTTTATAGTGTTGCCAAACATAATTATCAGCTGGTGGTTTCTTCAAATTAGAATTATGTGATTACAAGATTTGAACTTGATTAATGCGATAGACATTTGTGTAAATGAAGTGATCTGCCTGTAAAGTTTATAGAGCGTCAGATGTATAATACACCACTCTTCCACAGGATGTAGTGTTCTGTACTGAGTGGCCTGATTAGATTCTCTCTCCACTTGTCTTCCCTTAATGATCTCTTATTAAATAAAGGAGCAATGTTCTGCCCTGTGCTGCGTCATTCTGAAGCAGCACAGCGTCAATGCATTCTCTCTTTCCTATAAGAAATAAAGTAACGGCACTAATTTCTTTACCTCAGCTCTTCTCTCTGTTGAAGATATAGAAGTCCCAACTTCCTATTTTACACAAAGGACAATGTTCGGGCTGAAACCAACATATATTTCTGTCATCCTTTTTTTTTCTTCTATTAATCAACTTATTGCTTAGTCTATAAAATGCCAAATTCTTAGGTTCAGTTTACAATCTAACTATAAAGCAAGGAATCTCTGTCTGTCTGTCTGTTGGTATGTCCTTCGCATATTTTAAGAACCATTCATCCAATGTACATCACACTTAAATGTAGTGTCGAAGGTGGTGCAATTTGGACACGCGACACGTTCAACATTAATAAACAAGAGAGCAGTGCTCTGTGTATCAGCGGGTCTTCAGAGCTCTGCAGACTGAGTCAAGCATGTCGTCCACAGAGGGCCGTTACAGGCCGCGGCTTGTTGACTGCAGTTCACTTTTGCTGGTTGATGCTAGATAATGTTGCAACCGAACTCTTCTTCACTTCCCGGGAATCAGCAAGCGTTGAGCAGTTCTCGACAACGCTGCGAGCAGCAATACAGAGGGCCAATCGGCCAGTTCCGAAAATCAGCAAATTTGCATACTGTAGAAGCTGTAACCAGAGAATGGTGTTGTAGTTTTTGCTTGTTAAATTACTTAATCGAATGACCGTTTCAGCGCTAGACAATGGTATTATTATCAGGAGGATTTGGATTGTCTTCTATATTAAAAGAGGGACCATGATCAGTGGCACCACGTTGACTTTGTGGTGATCGGTCAGGCAAGGAGTGGTTGCTCTTGTTTAATAGTGTATGTATGTTTCTCTGTGTTTGTACGGAAGGGTGTGTACACGGAGAAGCTCGTCCTAAATTAATCAGATGAGGCATTTCAAGCGTTGGAGTCAGATTACAGAAGCTCATCATCCCTGTGTGACTGTTTCCTGGCTCGTTCCCCGGGACGTGACATCAGGCACTCGCCTCTCGGCTTGAGACACAGAGAGGACAACAGGAGAACAGCAGCAGGTGTCTGTCCTGGTGACAGTAGAAGCGTGTTGCATTTCGTGCCACCTGCATGTGATGTCAAAGTCGGTGGCGTGTCGAATCCTTTGTGTAGCAACAGTAGTAGTAGTGTGCCTTTCAGTCAGTGGTGGTGTTCGTGCTGGCTCTCTTGGCAGGAACACCAACAGACCTTCTCTCAGCTCAAGCGGTGACTTGCATTAGTCATGACACTGAGAACGATAGCACCAATAATCCAAAGCAACACAATATAATGGTGTTAAAGGATTTGGCTAATGAGAGATTATTTAGCTGCAACACAGTGGCTGCACAGCCCCTTCCTTGTATTTTTGCAGCCTCTTCTTTGTAATTCCAGCCCTGCCATATTGTTTCTCCTATTGCTGAGACAACAGCAGTCATTGTTGCCCAAACTGTCACACAGAAACGCACATTTTTTTCAAGTACCAAGTGAATCTCTTTCATGTAGATCTATTGAGGTAAACAGTATAGACCGTAAAGGACGCCAACATTCACAACAGAGTAGCACACACTGCCCGTGGCCAATGTAAAGACCCGCCTCCCTCATGAAGTATTCATATTAATTGGCCCAAAGGGAGGAATGGAAACATATTGGGTTTTTTTAAAAATGGTTTTACTTTTACCCGAGCCTCATTTGTGAAGGGCAAATAAGATTTGGTGATTGCGTTCAGCTCCTGGAAATATGATTTGTGCTTAGGTATGATGGGAATAAGATTTGATAGAAGGCTGTGATAGAAAAGGCAGTAAAAGTGCCCAGTAATGTAGCAGAGCTGTTTCAGCCATGTGTTGATATTTATTTGTTACTTGCAGGATGTAACTAAGAAACACATGCATGTCTATACACAATCAATACATTTCCTTCATTATTTCCAATGCTATTTAGATTTCCTATACAATTCCATTAAGTAAGGCTGTGTATTGGTAAGAATCCGGCGATACGATATGTATCATGATGCAGGGGTAACGATTCAATATATTGTAATGTATTGCGGTACTGTAAGCAAGGCGATATATTGCGATTTTCTTTTCAAGGAAAATTAAGGATTATCATAAAGTGGGCATGCCTGTAAAGGGGAGGCTCGTGGGTACCCAGAGAACCCATTTTCATTCACATATCTGGAGGTCAGAGGTCAAGGGACTAGCTATGCCAGTTTTTTGCCAAAATTTTGCGTAATTTTGGAGAGTTATTTAACCTCCTTCGCAACAAGCTAGTATGTCATGGTTGATACCAATAGATTTCCTAGGTTTTTTAGTTTCATATGATACTAGTGTCTTCACTCTAGCTTTAAAACTGAGCCCGCTACAACCTCCGCCAGGTCGACCGGCGGGCCGTCGGAGATTTAAGAGGTTAATTAAAAACCAGTGCGCCGTTTTAAGGAATCAATACAGTACCGCAAAACATAATATCGTGATACCCGTGTATTGACATTTTCTTACACTCCTACCATTAACAGTAGAATCCTAATATCCCTTTCCCTCCCCGTCACACATCCACCACATCACCCCCACCCCAAACAATCCTTGGGCCAGGAGGAGGATGTCTCGGTGGTCGATGAGATAACTCGAGATAACTGGAGGAGAAGCCAAATGATGTAAAATTTGGCACCTGCTTTGCTCTCCTCTCCTCCTCCAACGATGGGTTATGGTGTCCTTGCACTGACTGAGCAATCAGTCTTTGTCCACCCCACCCCCTCTTTCAATCTCCCTTCTCTTCCCCCTCATCCCTTTTTTTTTTTCCTGCCTTCTGTGCATGTACAGTGCTGGGCATCTGGCCAGGATCTCCTCAAGCCCTCCTCACAGCCCAACTTCAATCGAGCTGTCCCCATATTTCTAACTCATTCATCATTTAGCTGCATACAGAGACTGTGAAATTCAGAGTAGAGTTGTGTAACATGAGAAGGATGGTGATTATGTTGCTGAACAATCGGTAAGATGATTTACGTCCAAAGGGTCCCCATTGGGAATGGACAGAATTGCTGGTGGATAGTACTTTTTGGTCTCTCGGATACACAGCGTTCCCTCATTATTCAAAAACTGAATAGGCTGTTATTGAGAATTTATCAAAATGACACAAAAACCATTGCACTGGCCTTAAAAGAATGACTTTCTTCTCACTTTTACCATCATTTTATCGGTTTCTCTCCCGGTCCCATCACCCGATTACTTCTGTCTTGTCCCCTTGGAGGTAAAACTATCATTTCTCACTGACTTGGTAGGGAGCAGGATTACTGTCCTAACAGTAAAGGCCGATGGCATCTATCACAATGACAGCGCGTGCCCAGGGCCTCATAAGAGCCAACACTGTCTGCCATGCTGTTGCTTGGCTGCAACACTTCATCTCAACTTTCCACTGAGCTGATTCAGGCCTCCACTCTGTATTGTCAAGGAGATAACCGTAGGCCCACACAAACCCTAGGAATGTGTGCTCCTCTCAGGACGGAGTAAAGCAGCTGGTTTTGGACAGCTTACAAGCCAAACAAGGTATTGTTAGGGTGCTCCATTTCCATTTGTTGTCCTGGAGGGGGGCCTTTGAAGTGATGAGGGGGAAAAGGGTGAGGACAGAAAAATGTGTACTTTGACTGCATTTTATTTGTAGGATGAGCTTAGTGCAACAGAGATAAAGTATGTCTCCTGGCGAAGCCCTCTCCTTTCTCTTTGGCTTGATTAAAGCAGAATAATTTAATTTACAGGAGCGGGTATGCCAAACTAGTCTAGCCTCCCAGCTGTGTTTTTAGAAGAAACAACAGGGAAGAGGGATTAATGGATGGATGGATGGAGTAGGTGTGGCTTCAACAAAAAAAAACTCTGGCTCTTATTTACACTTTGATTTTTGGCCAAACAGATGTTGCAGCTGCTCTGTATGTTAATACCATGGGCGTGTTGTTGCATCTGTCGTAAACATTCGGGAATATTGTCTGTAAAACAAAGAAAGTCCATAAAGTGCATCAGTGACTTGTCCCTTCGCTGACCTTTGCCCTCAAGAGGACCTCGTGTTTGGTCATTATCCTATAGATGACTGTGTGTAGTGCCTCTCATCCTCCCTTCGGACTGCCATTTGTATTGATTTCAACCCTCCGTTGGCAGTGTAATCCATACTAACACACCAACAAGAGATCCACCACCCACAGTCAGTGTGGAGTGCAGGCTTTAGTGGGTCTGTTTGTTCCTCTCTGTGCCGTCCCTCTGGATCATACTTTTTATGAGTTATGACTCATTTTAAAACAATGGAGGGAGTGGTTGGGGTTATATTGTGTCTGTGACCTCCCCTCACCCTCTTTATTCCCATCCCTTAACTCTTATCTTCATTTCTGTCTCTCGGTCTAATTTCATCCTTCAGTCTTCCCTTAGAGAAAGTCATTCACTCAATTATGTCCGCCTTGATTCCTGCTATAATTGAGTGGGGCTGTCAATTCATATTTCGCTTGCAGGCAGGAGTAGATATGAAAACAGCCTTGACTAATGCACCTTTCTCTGCCTTTCCTCCCATTATGCTTTTGTTTTTCTGCTCAAAAGTTAAGACATGTGCCCCTTCCTGTTTTATGTATCTCTTTGTTTATTTTTCCTTCTGTTGTGCATTATTACCCAACATTCACTCAGGGCAGATTTCATCTCAGTGTCTGACACACTTCCCAGTGTTTGGGCTGCACTTCACATCACAACCCAAATCTTTTGTCTGATAGCGGCTGATTACAACACGAGTCCATGTCTGCTGTTGGGAAACAAATGGTCATTGTAATGGTTATTGTAATGTGGGAGCGGCATCTGTGCGCAGGCATGCTACTACGCTGGAAGCCATCAAAGTCTCTGTCAGTTCATGTCCACATCAAGTCCAAAAGAAGACGTTATGGAGATTGTTGTAATTGGTGGTGGGGTCACACAGTTCCTTAAGGCAGTAACATTTGATTATGGAGCTCTTGGTTGTTAAAGTTAATCACTTTTATTAGAAACAGATGTCATGCAAATGATGTACAGTGCTGAGGTTTTGTATTGTTTTTGCACACTGGGATTCAAGTGTAGAAATGATGGCTAGTACTGCCTGTGGCTGGCGACTCGCTTATTTAACCGACCGACTTTGTTTGTAGGTTAGCCAACGCAGCGGTGCATTGCAGCACAGACTACGTCAAACTCTTGGAGCCTGACAAGACAAATGTATTGTGTGGAGATTTCACAGAGCCCAGTATAGCACAGCATAAGCAACATTCAGATTTTTATGTAGGTTACTGCTGCTCGTATCAGTGCACCTTTTAGACTGGTGCACAGATTTCACAGACGAATCACTTTCACTGATCAATTGAATCCTATAACAGGGTGTGTTGGTGCATGGAAATACTTCAGAATTGCTTGTTTCAGTTGATCTGTTCAGCAGGACTGTTTGTAGGAAAGGACTTTCCTATCGGGCCTTCATGTAAGTCAGGCTCTGAAAACATAACTGAATGATATCACAATGTAGTCTTGCCTCTGTAACATAAGATCCCTACAACTATATTACTATATGTGCTACATTGCTTAATACTTGGCGTGTAAATCAGTTTCACCACGGTACAATATTATATTATATTGATTATTTATTTGGACAATGATACAATATTTGCTGATATCACAAAGTCTGCCTCGATACAATTCTGATTCAATTCATGGGCCTGCAATTGATATGAGACAATATCATATGCCCATTTAACACAGTCAGTTATATTATATTTATTATATTTATCAACTCACAAAAAGCAACTAAAATATGATTTGACAATTTTATACTGGGCTCTGTAGGAAGCAGGTGTGCTTGTATGGAAATGGTGACAGACGTGCCAAGGGAATTTCAAAATGAAGGCGTATCTTCAAGATATGTATTGATGTTTTCACTTTGCATCAAAGATATTGGATTGTTAATCATTGAATCAATATATCAATCCAGATCGATGTATCGCTACACCCTTTCTTAATATTACAAAGAAAATGGCTATTAATTGGAAAGGTTGGCAGCCTCCATCGCCCTCTACACCCCATTTTATTTTATGTGCCATGGGGTCATATGTTGGGGGTAAAATCTGCCGGATTGCACTGTTCTTCCAGTGCAGGCAGTTGCATATTCACAAGTTTCTCATATGGAAACTGCTGGAAGAATCACAATATATTTATTTTCCTTTAGTAAAGCAAAAGAGAAAATATATGGCCACAGATCCAACACTTCATCAGGAAACAATAGGCTTAAAGTCAAATGTCATTTTAATAGTTACCAACCAGCTCAACCACTACTGCTGGCACGAGATTGTGGTTTGACCTACAGTTCTGCTTTCAGACCCAAACCTGATGGGCCACGGCGAAAGTATCAAGTTTCGGGTTCAGGCCATTTTGTTTCATAATTTTTAGGGCTTGGATGGGCTTTGGATATTTTCCAATGTGGTTTTACAAGAATTTTCTTTCTCTCTCTGACTGTGCCAATCAACCGAACCCATGCGTATCATGTGTAACAAGCAGATTTGAATTGGCAATGCCCAGTGGGGAACGAGAAAGAGACAGAGTGTAGCCAATGCTTACGTTAGCTAGGGATGCATCGATACCGGATTGGATATCAGGCCGATACTGACTCAAATAGCTGGATCGGATATCGGTGACAATGGGGCCGATCTATTCAATTTAATTGTATGTTTGTCTACTATATACATTATAGACTGGAATTTAAATTCCTGTTTACGTTCCGACCAATTTATTGCTGCATTGAAAAGGTTTACACTTGAGTTGTAATTCCTGTTAATTTTGAAGATTTTCTTTTGCCAAGTTGGTGTATGATTTATTATTTCATTAATAAATAACACTTCATTAAATGTATATGTACTTGTTTGTTACATTTTGTTTTACAAAGTTACGAAAGCGATGTTTAAGTCAAGCCTGATGTTGTCTTACACATAAAAAAGATATCCCAGTCGCTTCCACACAGTGACGCATACAGCTTATTAATTAAACACTGGTATTGGATCGGTACTCTGTATCGGCTGATACCCAAAGCCCAGGTAACGCTATCGGTATTAGGATTGAAAAAGCCGGATCGGTGCATCCCTAACGTTGACCCAGTGAAGAGTCTGTATTTTTGCTTTGTTTCATAAATTACTGAGTTGTGTTCGGGTCTCAAATTGGCAGTACCATCAGATACAGTCAGGGATGGTGTTAAAGATGTAGGGATTGGCTGGGTTCAGGTCTCTATTTTAGGCCCCTGCAGGACTCTAATTTTCTGATTCAAACACTTGTAAAGTCTCCAAGAGGCATTATTGTGACTTCAGAGCACTTGATTTTTTTTTTCCAGTTTTGACATATTTGTTAAGTGAATCAATGTAATGTCAAGTTTACTGTAGGTGTTTGTAGGCCACAGTGTGTCTGTGTGCTAAAGGAAGCGGAAGAGCACACATTAGATCCTTTTGCTTCTCTAGGAGAGGAGCCTAATGGAAGAAGAGAGGAAGTGGGGAAAGGAGTTTTGGCTTGTTGAGTGGATTAGTGCAGTGTCACATAAGAACTCCTCCAGATAGAGTAGTAGCTTAAAACGGGATTGATTTTAAGAGCGTTTTCTTCCCTCCTCCCCCACCTGCATGTGTTCTTAGTTAATACCTCTCCCTCTCCTCCTCTTTTTAATCATATTCTTTCACTATCCTCCATTTCCTTCCTCTCCTGTTTGGCCACCTTCATACTTTTTTCTTGTTATTCTGTTCCCACAACTCTTTCCCTCTCTGCTCCTGTCACTTTTCATTGCCTCAGCTCTCATCTCCTCTACCTCTGCATTACCTATTTATTTCTTTATCATTCTTCCCCAGTTCAAGCTTTCTGTTCCCCTTCCATCTTTGTATTTTTTTCCTGTCATCCTCCTCCTCATTACACCCTGTGCTCGCCTCTTGGAAGTAACTGGAGAATGAAGGAGGCATTACAGAGTGGCGACAGATGGATGGTGCTGTGTGTTAATGGCTTCCCATTGTTGAAATTGCTTTTGTGGTTTACATTAGGACAGGTCATTTATTTATGCTTGTAAATGCATGTAGAGGCAGAGCATCAGATTTCATGTTTGGATCTTTGCCAAAGAAGTGAATGGGCCACAAAAATGAAGCTGCTGCTGCTACAACTTGTTTTTGTTGTTCAGTTGTTTTTTTGTGTCACCTGAACATGTCTTTGTTTCTCTTCCTCCAGGCCTGCTACAGGTCCCTCCACATCTCGACCTGCATCCACCACATCCCGACCTGCATCCACCACATCCAGGCCCGCCACATCCAGGCCCATCACATCTACGGTCAAGCCCTCCACCACTGCAACTGCCAAAACCGCTGCCTCTAGAGTTACCACAGCACCCTCTACTGGAAGGACCACAGCGGCACAGCCTCCCAAAACTGTTGCAGCTAAGAAAGGTAAGGTTGTGCCTTGTTCTGATCAGGAGATACACCTCTGAAACCATGTGCCATTTACATTTGGATTGCATAAACACATCTGATGGATTTGGTTAGACAGTTTCAAGTTGTCAGCCTAAAATGTCTACAATAAATTTGCACAAAGTGGTTCACTTAAGTCCCAGCAATAAAATAAAAATTGTTAACCAGATTGAGTTGACGTTTGTTGTCTTCCTCTTTGCACCAGATGTCAGTCGACCACCTTCTGCTGCAGTGGCAAAGAAACCTACAGCAGCTGCAACATCCGCTGCGACCAAAAAACCTGAACCTTCTAAACCCGCAGCCACCGTGAAGCTCAACTCTGCCCCCAAATGGTCCACAACAGCGAAGGCAGCAGACCCCAAGGTGCCACAATCCAAAACTCTACAACCTGCGAAATCTACGCCCAAAAAGAAACCTGTAGCTGCTGTTCGGTCTATTGCTAATAACAAACAGCTTCTTGGTCGAACCCCTCCTGCCTCTCCAGTCAACAAACCTATAAACAGCAGCACCCCTCAGGCAAAACACGGAACCAAACCCACTCAGGCTGTCCCACCTTTCACTGCTGCCAAGAAGACAGGGGCTTCAAATAGTACCACACCTGCTGTAGAAGCAGTGGGTGCTGCCAGTGCAGTAGTAGTAGTAGCAGCTGCCACAGCAGCGGCTGTGCTAGCAGATTCCCAAACAGAGGCTAGTACAGAGTCATTCCCACAAGGACCATCCCTTGCTGCCTCTGCACCAGAGGAGGTCCCTCCCCCAGTCTTGGCCCAGGATACCAAACCAGACGTGATACCTCAAGAGACTGCAGCTGCTTCCTCTCCTCCACAAAGCCCTGTCAGGACAGCCTTACCACAAACCTCTCCACCCCAGGAGCAGCTAGAGAGCAGTGATCCCCTACTAACAACACAGGAGCAGACCCCTTCCCCAGCTGAGCCTACATTACCACCAGTGGCCTGTCCTCCAGATCTATCCGAGGACCCTGTTTACCTGTTAACCGACCAAACCCCCTCCACATCTAAAGCCCTCCCAGCAGCAGCAAATGCCATCCCTCTGACAGTTCCTCCCACCAATCTAAATGAGGAGGAGGATGAAGAGGAGAGGGAGGGAAGCCAGCTGGTTTCTGTGTCTGAAATGAGTGGAACCACACAGCCCACAGAGGAGTCCCGTCCTGGATCGGCTGGACCATTAGGAGGGTCTGCTTGGAGGGCCGGTGGCGCCTTGCTTTCTGAGCTGGACTCTGAAGAAGTAAGCGGCAGCCAGCAGGGTGCGTCTGAACTGAGTGCCCCTGGTGTCCTGGAGGGCACGGAGAGCATGGATGATCTGGGAGACGGCAGTCTCAAAGGAGCCATCGACATGGAAGGAGCCTCAGCAGGTTCACCCGACTTTGAGAAGGTTCCTGACATACCAGCTAATGACTTCGATGAGGACGAAGATGAAGACGATGACGAGGATCGGGTGTGTGACATGGATGTGGGCTCAGAGCGGGCGGATGAGCCGCAGAGACCCAGGCATGACAACGATGTGGATGATGAGGAGGAGGAGGATGACGATGAAGATGTGGAGATGGCTAGCGAGGGGGTGACAGAGAGTGGGCTGGAAAGCTATGGGAATGCAGATGAAGATGACTTTGCTGAGGATGAAAGACTGGACAACTTAAACAGAGTGGTCGAGCCCCTACCTCCCCCTCCTCTGCTGCCCTCTGCCCCCGCTGCTCAGTGGGACCAACCCAACCCCTTCGCTGATCCCTGGGCAGAACCTCTTCAGCCAGAGCAGGTTCTTGAGCACGTCTCCCAGCCCGCACTGGTGGCAGAAGCAGCTGCAGCAAGCCCTGTGGCAGACACCTGGCAAGCAGACTCTGAGACCCCAACTCAGACCCCAGCCCAAGCCTGGCTAGAACTAGGCTCTGCTGCTTTTGTTCCTGAAGACGTTCTCCAACATTCCTCTGTCAAAAATGAGCCACAAGATCTAGTGGCCCAAATGTACATGGATCAGTCCAGCCCAGCCCAAATGCAGACCCCCCTAGCCCCAGCTCTTCTCTCTGTCCCAGGAATGTCTCTGTCAAGCACCCTGAGCAGTGAGACCAGCACGCCAGAGGAACTCTGCGCCTACAATCAAGACGGGAATCTCCAGCCTCAAGATGTGCAGATGCCGGAGCTTTCCCCACAGCCTGACCTGGACCGGGAAGGAGAAGAGGATGCTGAGGCAGAGACCCTGCCTGCTGATGAAGTCCTGGGAGGCCCCCCAACTGCCCCCACCTCCAACCCCTCCTCAGCTTCGGTAACAGAAGACGAGGCCAGCGACACAGAGGGAGAGGCTCAGTTGGATGATTCCTTAGAGGGTCCATTGGTCAGAAACATAACCTTTGAAAGCCAGCCTCCAGCCCTGCGCTCTTTGTCCACTGTGGAAGAGGGAGAGGAGGCGGATGGCGGCGCAGGCGAAGACACCACCCCACCTTCGGCCACATCGTTGGCGTCTTACGGCTTCGACACCATGACCACAGCTTCAAACTCCAATGCCCAATCCACAGGGGAGAGCTGCATCAGGAGCCCCGGCATCTTCTCCCTGGAGGAGCTGCCTGAGGAGGCCAAGGAGCCCTGTTTGATCCCGCTGCCTCACACCGCATCATCACCGCAGCCATGCCTCGCAGAGCAGCAGTACATCGAATGTGGAAAGCAGGAAGCAGAGTCTGCTGAGCACCTCAGGGAGGAAGTGCCGGGGCCAGAGCAAGCCCCAGATCCTTCGTCAACTCTGAGCACTTTGCAGCAACCGGAGGAAAACCCAGATGACATCCAGCCTCCCTACTATTCTGCTATCTGTGAAAAGACTGAGAACTCTTTTGCAGGTAATGTATAGTTAATCATCTCCCTAACAGCCCAAGTAATGTCCCTTAACTCCCTCCGGCCCCGCTCCAGTCTCCCCACAATATCTCACTGTTGTAGCTCTTGTCGTCAGTGTTTGTCCTGAAATCTCTGGGGGTGGACGTAATCAAAGTTAAACAAAAAAACAAAAAAAAACAGAGAGCAAAAAAAGGGAAGACATTAAAAGAGGACAGCAGTGGCACTTCCCTCTGATATAACATTTTCATGATGAGTATATGGCTTAAATTCCTGTATGTGCAATAGCTACTACTATTTACTCCTAATGTGTGAGCGTGCCTGGGTTTTTGGTTTGTGTTTTGCTTAACACAGAATTATGTGGTTGCCCTGAACTGGCATGGATTTGACTCGTCTGTTTACAGCTCTTAAAGAGGGAAAACAAAAAAAATTGAGCATAACAAAAGAAATGTGGAATGAACTGTCTAACATGTCTTCATGTGTATATTTATCCTATACTTTTTACTGAACAAAACCGATAACTGACAATGAGTTTTGATTATGTATCCCTGTTTGATTTCGCTCTCCTACCTTACGATACTGGCAATCTTCCTTATCCCCGATCACTCCTCATCTCTTCTTGCACTTTAAATTGTACCCCAGCTTTTTTTTCTTGTGTTTGTCCATCTTTTTGGAGTAATGAACCTTTAAAACTTTAAATAAAGATTAGATTTTTACCATGATGTACTCTCTCGCCGTACAGTTTTATTGAAATGGGCGCTTGGGGAGTGGCGTAATTATGGTCTTGTGTGCGAGACGAGTCATCCAACACCACCGGCATTCATTTCAAGGTCTCCAGTTATGTACTCTATACATCTTATTATATTGCAGACACTTCCACTCAGCCAACCATCACTGCTTTACTCTTGCCATTCACTCACACAGACACTCATACATATATTGTGGCCCTTTCTTTGAAAACTGGACACGATGAACAGTGGAAGTCATGTCCTTCCTCAAAGACTTCACCGGTCTGAAAAACCACATGCCTGGAATGAATCTGCCATGACTTGATCATCCCCACCAAGACCTTCTCATCCATGGATCAACTTCTCAAGCAGCAAAAGAAGAAGTTTGACATCTCATCGTCCAGCCTCAAGAACACCAACCCTGCTCATTCTGCTGCTACTTTAATTTCCCTCCAGTGCACTATGGGTGTGTTGCTGTTTTAGCTCTTTTCTACTACCTTTTTTTTGCTGCACTGTTCTACAGCACTGTATTAATGTTAACTCATGCATGTCACTGTTGCACAAAGACTTTCATTACATTACTTTGGATTGGTTTGTTCAGGGTCAGCCAAATAGCTTGGCTCTAGGACTTGATTTCTTTGACTTCCTTCTAAAGCCAAGCTATTGTTTTAGTTTTTTTTATTGTGATGCTGGATGTCTATAAATGCATGGAGAGCTTTTGCATGTATCACTGGTTGACTAACTATAAACTCCATTCACGGGTGATGACGGTTTAAGCTCGCTTTTCTGTGGTTGTTTATGTCTCACCATAGTTGATAGTGATTGCATATACAGGAAGTTGGCTGCTTTTTTTTGCACACAAAAATCTTTCTTTTCTGGGTATCATTTTTTTAAAATGTTAAAAAAAAAAAAAAAAAGGGGAAAAAAAATCCTGATAAGTATGCGCATTTGCTCTCTGCACAAATTTCTCCACCCTTGCCCCAGCCACCACCCCCAGTCACTTCACCTTAGGTCAGTATTTTCTGGTGTGTTCACCATTTTTACACAAATACTGTGGCTCCACCCCTCTGAATACTTAACAGGCTGTATCTGTCACTGCTGCACAGCTTCCAAACAATGTCCCACTGTCACTTGTTCAAAGTACAAAACCACAAATAATTGCCGGTCAGTTTGGTGCTGTTGGCCACTGGCAGACCTTTGGGCTTGGCTTCACAATGCTTCCACTATTCCTTCTGCAAGTACGAGCCTCTTTCGGCCACCCCCTTCCCTCTACACCCTTCTGCTTGTACTCACACTGCACTGCTGTCACTGTCCTGCTGCCTGTGACCTGTTTTATAACATCACGCTACTGTAATCTTCCTTCCCGCTTCCTCTCACACACAGGCTTCACTGCGCTACCGCACCCTCACCGCCGCGATCTCTCGGCGTACCCCAGAACCTACTGCGACCTCGTCAAACCTCTCACCGCCGCCGCCGCCCCGCCGAGACTGACCTGCGCCGACCTCCCGCCCAGGAGCCTCAGCCAGCAGGCGCTGAGCCCCCAGCTCCGCAGGCTGGAGCAGCACCAGAGGCAGCTGCTGGAGATGCAGCAACGCAGGGACCAACAGAGCAGACCATTAGAGGAGGCGGAGCAGGAGAGGAAAACGAGGGAGGAGGAGGAGCAGAGGAAGAAGAAGGAGGAAGCTGAAGAGGAAATAAAGAGGAATAAAGAGGAGCTGGAAAGGAAGACGCGAGAGCAGGCAGAGGTGACGAAGAAGGAAGAGGAGAACAAGTCGAGGAAAGAAGAGGAGATTCAGCAGAGGAGAGACCTGGAACTGCAGCTGCAGCAGCAACAACAGGAACTGAAGGAAAGGCAGCAGATCATGCAGTGGCAACAAGAGCTGCAACAGTCTAATAAAGGTCAGACATCTGGCCTCTGCACCATCTATGAAGCCCTGGAGAATAGTGATGAAGAGGAAGAGGGAAAGAAGGAGCTCAACCCCGCTAAAGAGAAGACCAGACAAGAGACAAATGAAGAGACAGACGACTGTGAAAGGACGACATCGGATAAAGACGAACATCAAGACTCTTCGCCGTCCACCGAGAGCCCTCCTCCTCTCCGGGACTCCCCTCAGACATCCAGCAACCCCTCCCAGGATGGAGACAGCTCCTCCCCTTTGCTCACCGAGTCTCCGGAGCGGCCTCCACCCCTGGACCTGGACTGGGGGAAGAAAGTGGACATAGTCCAGCAGCTGATCAACCAGACCCTGCTGCTGAACAGAGACGGCTGCTCCTCCCTGCTGCTGCTGCCGGGGGGTGCAGGAGGCACCCTGAGTCCCCTGGAGAGCAGCCTGTGGCCCAGCATGCTGCCTCCGCTCACCCCTCCCTCTGCCACCGTCACCTCCGTGAGCAGTTTCTCCCCAGAAGCCACTGGGAGCTCCCCGCAGGGAGAGTGGACGGTGGTAGAGTTGGAGACGCATCACTGAGGGATGCAAGTGTGTGATTTCACTCACACACCTGCAGTACTGTTAAACATTAACAACACTCATACAGGGAAGTTGACACAAGTGCTGTCTGTTTTAGCACACGTACACATGGGAATTCAAGACTAGAAGGTGATATACACATGTATGCAGAGCAGCCCTGTACACACAATTAATATTTACTTAAGAGATCAGCTGTACAGATGGCTTGAAGTAAATATTTGGGCTGGGCAATGTGAGAAAAAAATTGCAATAACTTAGACTAAGAAATTCTTTGACATTGATATTCATCACAATATGTTGAAGAAGATAAACTAGATCACTTTGTTGATGTCCATCACATTGTACTAAAGGATTATTTTAAATTCCCAAGTATTTTAGAAAGATAACCTGGGAGAAATCACGTAAAATCCATGATAAATGGACAATTATATTTATATACGGCCCAGCCCTGGAGGTAGACGCATAAACTCATGGTGCCGTAGATCAGTGGTTTCCAACCAACAAGGGGTCACAAGTTTGAAAAAACATGATTCTGCAACACAACGTTCATTTGTTTTTACTTGTTTTCTCTTTTAAACTACTGATTTATATTTAAGCATTCAATCTGAGAGGGAATAATCACTCTTTAGTTGATCTGGTCACAAACTGTAGGGTAATGAGGTAAACATGTTGGGAACCACTGCTATAGATTCACATGAGAGAGGCAGGGATTTCTAACTACTGTTGAAAACAAGCACAAACGACACAGATACAAATGCTTGGTGGTGCTGCAGTTCAGTTGTTGGCTGTTTCTCCAAGCATGTATGCTGTTTAGAGATGCAAAAAAAAAAAAAGGTAAACAACTTTCTTGCCCTGAATCCAGACTCTCTGGCAGTGCTTACCCCCAGGCTAGCTAGCTACCACTCCCAACTAAGTAAATGATTAGATTTAGGACATAGAAAGTTGAGGATTAGATTATGGTTGCAGTCGAGGTAAATCAAGTCTGTGAAGCAGGTCCTGTTTGCATGTAGACCAAGAGCCGGGTTAGGATTTTAAAAATGCAGAGGTCATTAGTCCAAGTTCTCTCCTAATTGGATTTTTTCTATTTATTCAGTTAACTGAACGCCAATTTATTTATCAATATGAAAATCTAAATGCTTTTTCGAAGCCTTTTCTACACATCTAGGAATAAAACTCTCCGTATGCAGCCTCAATCCAGTACCAACCGAAATGTGTCCATAGCATACAGAATTAAGTGTTAAGTCATACTCTTCAATTAGATATTTCCTAACTTAAAGGGGCTCTATGAAAGAATCAGAAATTGCTTGTTAACAGCAACACCTGTGGCCGTTAAGTCAACGACAGTCAGCATCCTGTTGCTTGTGCTCGCACTACGTAGACGTGAGTGAGCATCGGTTAAAACAGTGAGGCGACACACACGACACTGAAAAAAAAAAATGTTTTAATACGTGTAAAAACTTACATACAGTCCTTTTAAAAACAAACTACAACTTTGGACTGTGTAGGCACCTCTTTTTATTTAACGCTGATGCATTGAGTATTTTAATATACTGTATTTTGTTAAATTAAATGGTCGTTCATATTCCCCAAATTAATGTGTTGTAGAGGCAATGATAGTTTATAATTTATTTGTCTTAAAGTAGTCGACAATACTTAAATTGAGTGGGCATTAAACATACTGGAATTAGCCTGTTTTAATCCTAGAATGTAAACTCCCTACAGGTTGCTAAAACACCCAGAAAACACAACAAAATTACGAAGGACATGACCTCTGTGGCATCTACGACGCTGCTTAAGAGTCTGAACTCGGGGTGAGAAAGTCTCTGGTGCTGCCGGTGAAGAAGCTGCGTCTCATCTCTGCCACAGAAACACGAGTAGACGAAAACAAACACGACACCACACTGAAACTCAGCACCTCTCACTCGACATCCTACACCACTGCAAGCACAAACTCTACACTGACTATTATATTACATGTCAGTCCACCTGGACCCACGTGATTACTGACTGAATCCCATGATGCATCAGTGCTACTGACTAACAGGGTTGGAACTGGACTCTTTTCATTATGCCAAATCTCTGTGCCACGCCGACGGTGCCAAATGGCCACTATCAATCGAAGGTAAACTGACTGATAGATCAGGTTGTTTTACTTTGTGTTCCTCACCTACTGTAGCCCTTTTTAAGTGAAGCCATAACTGTTTAAACACACATCCTTATCACCTTATTTTAAAATGAGAATACACTGGAGATGTCTCGCTACTGAATAGTGATAAAAGACTCTGAGATTGCACTTAATCAGATTCAGTCTTGTATCAATTAGATAATAGAGGCTTGGACACTGTGGCTGGTTAAGTCCAACTTACTTTTCTTATAATGCGTTTGCAAACTGAGGTCAAAGAAATGTACTGATTAGAGATGATTTTACTACATGAGTCTCAGGCTGAGCTGTTTGGATCTTCTTTACCAAAGGTCAGTAGGACGTGTAAGCATTTCCCTTTGAAACACTGGAGTCACGCACTAATGAGGTTTTAGTTATGCGCATATATCTGTGTCGAGAGATGAGACTTGTTGGTTAAATGAAATACTGCTGAGGGCTTGTTTTTGCCTTTTTATGGTCACTGTTCTGGAGCCACGTATTAACTTCTTCCATATGTGTAGTCTCCCCTCGGTTCTCATGCTAGATGATGTTATTTCAGCCACAGATTACAGACAGATGATAGCTGGTCATTATACAAGACTGGTTGGTAACACTTCATTTTACAGGTCCGCAAATTTCATGGTGATAAATAGCAAGTAACCTATTTGAAATTTCTTTTAAATTACTGCCAAATTGCCCCAATATTTACCTCGAAAATTACTTTATTATAAACATTATTTAATAAATATATTCCGCTATTTCCCAATTGCTGGTAATTTATTTAATACATTTCCAAGAAAAGAATACAAAGTAAATTGATATGCTTTATTTCCATGTCTGCTGGTAAATAGATAATAATTAGCAAATAACTTGTTTGAAATTTCTTAAAAAAAACTCCCTGAATAATGACATCAGCTACCAGGTTACATCTGTGTAGTCAATAAGTCACACGATGGTGAGATTTGTGTCTGATCAGAAGTGTCTTCTATTAGTTTTGGTTTTCCACTTCCGATGAAGAGCAGCCGCCTCTCAAGCCTAAGGGCCCTATTTTAACCATTATATGCTATTTCAGCACATAATTATTAAATAATGTTTATAATGAAGTCATTTTTTATAAATTGAGGTAAATATTGGGGTAGTTTGGCAGTAATTCCAAAGAAATTTCAAATAGGTTACTTGCTAGTTATCACCTAATTACCATGAAATTTGCGGACCTGTAACATGAAGCGTTACCGACAAACTCTGGGGTTTAACCGATACTGCTGTGAAGGTCAGGGGTCACTTTATTGTGTGACATGAAGGTTATTAATAAGGAGGTGTTGAATATCAGGTTATTCTGGGTATTAACTGTGCATTGTTGTTGAAACTGTGATGGTACGGAAGAAGTGTGTGTAAACGTTCATATCTGTGTTGTCTGTGTGTTGATGTCAGTCTGTTGTCTGGATACTGTGTTTGTCAGTCAGTCGTTGAGCCTCACTGTAATGTCACAGGTTGAAAGATGAGGACGTTTTTAGGACTCATTTAGTAATTTTCTGACCGTTTCTTGGACTATAAATCTAGGGTGTTTTCACACTTGGTCCCTTTCAGCCCTCCAAACAGACTCAGAGCGATTAGTCAGCATTTTTTGCGCATATGCGAACACTCCAAAAGAACTCAAACCCCTCTGAAACGAAGCGTACTCAGACCTCCTCGGGTCGTGGTGTAAGTTCGGTTCGCTTTAAGTCTGCGTTGTGGTTTGCTTAACCTGTGCATTGTGAACAAAACGCTCTCCAGGTTCGCTTTACCCTTTGCCGTTGTATTTTAGCCCCCTAGGCTTGCCGTTAGGGATGGCCTGTTTGATCAGCCACCAATCGCTATCGGCCATTATTACACAGCTTTGTTGAATACCTGATTCTGATTGGTTAATCTCAGCGTTCTGTGGTCTGTTATTTCTTTATAACAGACCGTTGTTATGAATAACAGACTGTTGCTATGGGCGCAGTTCTGATGTCGGACTCTGGCAGACCGTTTTTGTGTCAAATTATTGATTTCTTAAGTAAGTAGCCGTGTAATAAACGGGATAATGTACAGCTAGTCGGGGTTTCTTTCACAACAATGACCGGCTCGCTGTACATTATCTCTTACATATTCAGTAAAACTATGCAATCGGGGGATCGGCATTAACGGTTTCTAGTCACCGATTCCTGATAATGCTACGTCGTGAACAACAAATCCGTGTTGAAATCAACAGGAGAGCTAGTTAACGTTAGCTGTTAGCTGTTAGCAGCCGCTGGGCAGCACAGTCCTCCTTGGCTAAATAACGACACTAACGGCTAACGTACGGAGGTTCCACTGAGTTACATTATGATGCGTTCAAGCTTAAATTAGGAGTATTGGGTGAAAATAATAACGTTATAATGATGTGTTCAAGTGTAATCTTGTAAAATGAAGAGTTAGAACTGAGTCCTGTTTCAAATTATGTGAAAATGTGAATGCAAAAAGAACAGAGTCCCTTCTCTGTTGGTCAACTTTAAGAGGACTGAGTTTGGTTAGTTTAATAAGGACAATATGTGAAAACACCCTAAATGGAGGCCACAGAAATACCACCAGAAAATATCATTTATTTCCACTCGTGTCCGTTTGAATCAGCTTTTGTATTTGGTCGGTTCTTGTCTTTCTGCGCTCCGGTGTCAAATAGCAAAACGCTGATTTTTCTTTAATAACTGAGTTGAAAGCAGTGAGCCAAGTATGAATATGCATCCAGTGTTTTAACCTTTGCCCTTTGTGGATTCCACTAACCACTAATTTGTCCCCTCTCTTATCAAAGCCTATGTGTAGCAGCTGAGAAGCAAGCAGGTGTTTGCGCTCATGTATGTTTGCTTCCTCGTCCTCCAGGTAGGACGCATTACGCTCACTGCATTCTTTGACAAAGCTGGACTTTTTAAATGTGCTTTCTTCAACATATCCGCGTAGTGTTTTCTGTCAGCATTTATGTGTATATTGTTTAAAAACGACTGCTCACTGTAATGAAGGGAAACCCCACTTTACTTTTGTACTTTAGAGATTTAGAAGTATAGAAGCCCTTTAAGAGTCATATATAGATTTCTATTGAATAGAGAATGAAGGATGTTGGTTGTAAATGGTAGATTGTATTCTTTGTTGTAATTAATTAACCGTCTTCTTCTTTATGTCCAGTCAACAGAACTGATGAGCTGAATGATTACAAGGTCAAACTGAACACAGTCGAGTGAACAAACATTTGTTTCTTAGGCTCAAAGTTATTAAATCTCACATTTTAGATATTAATTTATTGAAAATGAAGTGAGGCCTTTGAGGACTAATTTTAAATGGCTTGATGAACTTGTTGAAGTAAATGGGAACTCTCACTTTGTGGAGCCCAAAATCATGGCAGCTTGTTTTAAAAATGTAAAGTTTTCCTTGTTTATTTGAACTTTCTGAAAAACAGACATCTGTGATTGTGTGTAATTATTTCAATGCAATGTTTCGTGTAAATAAAAATGTTTTTTAATAACTTCTGGACTCTTAAAATGTATAAACTGTTGCAAAAACTTCACAAAATATTTACAATCTCTCATAAAATCTTTTCACACACACAGAACAAAATAAAGTGACAAAATAGCGTGCAGCAAACAAGAGTTAAACACACTCACAGCAAACATCATAAAACTATTATTTACATAACTTCACTATAAAACTTTTAAAACCAACACCGGTGGTCAGTGTATTATGAAAACAGAAGCCTCTTCAGCTTTAAACATGGAAAAACCCAACAGGTCCTGAATGCACCACGTCACTCTGGCTTTTACTCATGTGACGTGCTTGTGATTTCAGCTCGGGTGTTTCTGCTCAGACATCCAGATGTTCAATCTTAGAACCTCCCCTAAACTCAACGACACATATTTGCTTAATAACTAGCGTGAGGATTTATCTGATCTGTCCTGTGTGACGTCAAATTGAACATCCCGTCTCTTTTCACATGCTGTTTATCCAGAGGCAGATGTCCCATGTGTGCTAATACACACCATCACTGGCATCACTCTGTCTGGTGTGACGACAGCAGCTGCTGCAGGCAGTCTGTAGCGCTGCAGCTAGACGGCTCCTCGCTGCCCAGAAACAGCAGCCGGTGGTAGCTGCCCCGAGGAACCTCACACAGGATCCTGACAGGAACACAAAGGAACATACACCGATCAGCCATAACACTGGGTCAGCATGGGCACCCTGACTGGTCTGTGGCTACGCAGCCCCGTACGCAACAAACTGCGATGCACTGTGTGTTCTGACACCTTTCTATCGGAACCAGCATTCACTTTTTCAGCAATTTGAGCTTCAGTAGCTCTTCTATCGGATCGGACAACACGGGCCAGCCTTCACTCCCCACGTGCACCAATGAGCCTCGGGTCTGACCCTGTCGCCGGTTCATCGGTTTTCCTTCCTTGGACCACTTTTGGCAGGTACTCCTGACCACTGCAGACCGGGAACATCCCACAAGAGCTGCAGTTTTGGAGATGCTCTGACCCAATCGTCTCGCCATCACAATTGTCAAAGTCGCTCACATCCTTACGCTTGCCCATTATTTCTGCTTCCAACACAAAGTTCAAAGTTCAAAATGTTCACTTGCTGTCTAATATATCCCCCCCACTGCCAGGTGCCATTGTAACGAGATAGTCAATGTTATTTACTTCATCTCTCAGTGGTCTTAACGTTGTGGCTGATTGGTGTATATGAGCCTCTTCCATACATTTCACTCCCCCAGAGACCACTGAGAATTGAAAAGTCTTTTAGTAAAGTAAAAGCACCTACAGAGCAACGAATGAAGGAATGTAAATCAGTATACCAGTCGTAGATGTCGTCTGTGTCGGGGAACACCTGCACCCACTGACCGATGGACCACATCCTCACCACGTTACCGTGAGAGGCGCTTTGGCAATCCCCGCCAGCCTCTGCGTGAGCGTTGGGAATGTCCTCATAGCACAGGAAGTAACTAAACAGGACATAAAAGATTAATAACAGATGTATATTAGCAGTAAGATGGGTGTGTCGCAATGTAGAAACAGAGAAAGTACAACACGTAGGGTAGAGATATCATCCAGACTTACTACTCTTCGTCGCCGACTATTTCTTCCTCACTCTCCTCATCTGTCTGCTGCTCGTCTCGGAGTCTCTCCACGTTCCAGCGCATGCGTTTGTGGAGGCCGGTGTCGACCCGGGACAGGTACGGCGTGGGCTTACAGTAGCGGAACGCGGTCACCCTCAGCAGACCAAGCTGACTCTGACCGATGCAGAAGGGAGACACGCTGGGAATGCAAACGGGAGATTTGGAAGAGTTAAGACAGTGAGAGGATATGAAAATGGATCGGTTCCTGCAGGGAAACTAGATGTTATAGCGGCAACAGTCCCAGCAACCTTCTCTGATGAATTAAAGGTATTACTGTTACCTTAGTAGGGACTGAAATTAGTGAACACAACTGTGGTGTGAGGTACTTTATGGAAGCTGTATGAGGATACAGATACACGGCTAGAAGCTATAACAACAAACTGGCATGAAGCTAATCCTCCAGCAACGGTTTGATATGGAAGTGTATTCAGTGGAAAAGTTGAATGAAGCTTAAATGAAAGAATTTTTGACAGAAATTAGGAAAAGTGAATAATTTACATGAAACCAAATGCCGCTTGAGTAAATTAACCAGACCTGTGGCCCGATTACTAACCCTTATAGCACCTATTGAAAACATGTCAGCAGCTAATACAATTTAGCTTGAGATTCAAGTTCAATTCAAATATGTCATATTTGAAGGTGCGGCTGTTCAAAATCTCAAGCCTCCAGACAATCAAATCTGTGAGAGCAGGTAGTAGTAGGTGCAGATTCACCTTCATCATCCAGAGGAGGAGTCTAGAGGAGGGGAGGTTATATAAAGGCTAGGTGTGTGTTCTGTTCAGATCCCTTTGTTTGAGACCAGAGTTGCCAAGTCCCCTTGTTATAAGCCATTTTGGGCTTGTTATCCTGAAAAGTTGCTTACAAATATTGGTAGTTTTTTGGGCTTGTTTCTAAAGAGTAGTTGCTTATTTGGGCTCCTGTCTCTCTCCGACGATTCGCAGGCAACCTCTTCATTGAATAAATGGTTAAATGGCTCTTGGATCCTGGTGTTTTAATGTGCATGTACCTGTTAGGCTCGGTCTCGTCCAAACAAAGGAGATTGTAGCTGGCGTAGGTCAACACCAGTTGCTCCAACCGGTCACACAGCTGCTGAGAGAAGTCCAACAGCTGCATACGCTGCCCCACACACACACACACACACACATACACACACACACACATTAGAAGTTTAGACTTTAGTTGTTTATGTTTATTATGTTTATTCCCAGGATGCTGCTCAAAACCTTTTGAGAGAGGGTGCGAGTCTGTTGCGTTCGATCAAAGCTAGGCATACGAGCATTTAAATGAAGCCAGCTAGAAAACTACACTTTAATATTAACAGTCAGTAGTTTGAATCTGAGGAACTCCGTCAAAACAACAACAAAACAAAAACAAATCCAGACAATCTGTTGTCAATACCTGATTTTAAGGATGGATTTTTACATGAAATGGTTTCTAAACCTTTCACGTTGATTTTCCCGAAATTTGGGAAGTAATTTTTTTCCAATTTTTTTAGAAATGACAAATCTAGACTGATTTATTCTAAGAACTCATTCAACAACCTTGTGATACAAAAGCTGCTTATGGAGTTGCTAAATGACTCACTCAGATCTGAAATAAACATACAAACCTCTCCTGTGTGTATATAATTTATGACTCCACCTGTATATATAAAATCTATTCTCCAATAATCATCGAATATATATTCACTTAGTCCCATATGCATATAGCTCTATGTAGATAACCTCTCTGTATATAGATTTAAATATAACTCCACTTCATCAGTATATATTGTCTTAATCAGCACTTAACTAGTTTGCACTCTGGTTAGATGCAGAACTGCATTTCATTGTACTTGTACTATGTGCAATGACAATAAAGTTGAATCTAATCTAATACCACTGTATGTGTGAGAAAATGTGTCTTATAATAAGATGGGTGAACCAGCCCATTAAGAGAACACATACCCTTGTGTAGGTGTTAAAAGGCAGAGGGGTGTGCTGGGACAGGGTGCTTGTGGATTCCAGGTGGTTAAAGTACGGCTGACAGGTGTACAGGAAACTTGTCACTGCAGCAGCAAGAGCCTCTCTCTCTAGATGACCCTGTCTGCAAAAACACAAAAAAAGGATCATGAAGTAGCAGAAATAGCCAGGTAACATTGGTGCTTTCTGACTAGCCGGAGCCCTACCCGTTGGCCAGGCAGTCCTGTAAGTCATCTGCTTTGTTCAGGAGGAACTGGAGCTGCAGATCCAGAGACTGGATGACCTCACAGTCAAAGCCACAGGGAGGCGCCAGAGCCGCGACAGCCAACAACGACAGAGGCTCCTCCACCTCTGAAACAAAATGAATGTACATCATAGCAACAGAAACGACAGAATTATACTCCATCTCTCTCCACTATTACCATTCGTAAATACAAATGAATTTAAAGTGTTGGTGCCTGGGAGGGCCGTGGTTATTTGGTTGTTTTTAACAAAAAAACAAGGTAACACTTAATTTTACAGGTCTGCAAATTTCATGGTAATTAGGTGATAATTAGCAAGTAACCTATTTGAAATTTCATTGGAATTACTGCCAAATTACCCCCAATATTTACCTCAAAATGTATCGAAAATTACTTTATTATAAGCATTATTTAATAATTATATGCTGAAATAGCATATAATCATTAAAATAGGGCCCTTCATCGGAGGTTGAAAACCAAAACTAATAGAAGACACTTCTGATCAGACACAAATCTCACTATTGTGTGACTTATTGTCTACACAAATGTAACCTGGTAGCTGATGTCATGATTCAGGGAATTTTTTAAGAAATTTCAAATAAGTTATTTGCCAATTATTATCTATTTATCAGCAAACATGGAAATAAAGCTTATCAATTAACATCTTTTCCTGGAAATGTATTAAATAAATTACCAGCTATTGGGAAATAGTGTAATATAATTATTAAATGTTTATAGTAAAGTACTTTTTGATAAATGTTGAGGTAAATATTGGTGTAATTTGGCAGTAATTCCAAAGAAATTTAAAATAATTTACTTGTTAATTATCACCTGATTACCATGAAATTTGCTGGCCTGTAAAATGACCAAAAACAACAGTGAATGAGAGGTAAAACTGAGTATGATAAATGACACACCCATGTTTCCATAGCATGCAGGGGACAGTATTTGACCTCCTGGTCCGGTGTTTAGAGGACTCTCCTCGGGGGAGTCTGGCTTCCTCTCATCGCTCATCTCCTCCTGCAGACCCACAAACTCACTGCTGGAGGAGAGCTGGACCTCCAACTCAACCTCAATATCTGTCATGTTCTCTGTTGTTAATAAGCTGGTATTTCTGAGGAAACCTGTTGACAAATAATACGCCACATTAACCGACAGCTACATACACTGAATGACCTGTTTATCAACTGTTATCCAACGTTAGCATAACTGTCTTCTAACTAACTGTCATCTAGCCAACTGTCATCTTACTAACTGTCTTTTAACTAACTGTCATCTAACTAACTGTCATCTAACTAACTGCCATCTAACTGTCATCTAACTAACTGTCATCTAACTAACTGCCATCTAACTGTCATCTAACTAACTGTCATCTAACTAACTGTCATCTAGCCAACTGTCATCTAGCTAACTGTCATCTAACTAACTGTCTTCTAACTAACTGTCATCTAACTAACTGTCATCTAACTAACTGCCATCTAACTGTCATCTAACTAACTGTCATCTAACTAACTGTCATCTCACCAACTGTCATCTAACTAACTGTCATCTAACTAACTGTCATCTCACTAACTGTCTTCTAACTAACTGTCTTCATCTAACTAACTGTCATCTAGCTAACTGTCATCTAACTAACTGTCATCTAGCTAACTGTCATCTAACTAACTGTCATCTAGCCAACTGTCATCTAACTAACTGTCATCTAGCTAACTGTCATCTAGCTAACTGTCATCTAACTAACTGTCATCTCACTAACTGTCTTCTAACTAACTGTCTTCTTCTAACTAACTGTCATCTAACTAACTGTCATCTAACTAACTGTCATCTAGCTAACTGTCATCTAACTAACTGTCATCTAGCCAACTGTCTTCTAACTAACTGTCATCTAGCTAACTGTCATCTAGCCAACTGTCTTCTAACTAACTGTCATCTAACTAACTGTCATCTAGCTAACTGTCATCTAGCTAGACGGTTAGTTAGCTAGCTAGCTAACCGTCGCGATGTTAGCAGTATGTACCCACGTACTTTTAGTTAAGTAACAACCTGAGATAAGGACTATATACCCGTCGGCTATTTGGGGGGTTTTGACCTAAGTAATCCACGACATCATTAAATGTGTGATCACGCTGCAGTTAATTCTAACGTTGTAATAACAGACGAGCTAAGCTACATAGCTAGCGGCTAGGCTAACCGTTACCTTCTTCCCACGTTTCCATGGTCACTGCGTCGCTCTGGGTGAAGGTTGATGGCTAAAGGGGGTTAAAGGTCAAAGGTCAAAGCAAGAATTAATAAAGCATAATTATTTTTGTTATTTTCTAATGTTTTCTTTTATTTGTTGTCTCAGTACGACGGAGTATTAGGGCCACATTGAGGAAAAAAATTAATCTGAGATTTCGAGAATAAAGTTATAATATTACAAGAAGAAAGTCAGAAGTTTACAAGAAAGTTATTGTAATATTACGACTTTATTCTCGAAATCTCAGATTTTTTTCCCCCTCAAATGTGGAAATTACTTTTCTTGTTTTTTTATGTTTATGTTTTTTTTGTTATGTTATGCTAGCTTGTTTAATCGTCAGCAAGAAATTCTCTATTTTATATCAGTAAATTGAACACATTTCTCACAAACCAAGTTTTAACTATAAAAAACTATAAAGTGCAACATCTAATGTGTTAATTTTGTGCATTGTTTGTCTTTCAATTTTGCTCACCTGACATGATGATAACATGTGGATGCAAACTTTCCACTCTCCACAAGAGGGGGGCGTTCATATGGACTCTTCTCGTGAACGCAGTAAACCCCATTTGAAGGCACCATAATATAATTTAGGAAGAATATTAAAGTTATGACATCCTCTGCAGAAAAAGACCAAAAATTATCATTTAACATAGTTACTTTTTGACATGGAAAATGTTTTATGATGCATTTTGTTGTCACAACAATGTTGTTTGTAACCAGTAAAGGACTACAGGATGTTCTTGTTTGAATATTGTTATCAGGTCATCCTATCATGGATCATCACTTTCTCAACACTTGACATTCACAGATTGAATCCATTTTTTGTGGATAAATTTGTAATATTCTCACAATGTCATCTTCTTTTTTACTCACGCAAAGCAAGTTGAATCATACTCCGTGCTGACTGTAAGTGACTCAGTATTTTGTAATTGTATTCTCAGTACGGATTGTCATGTCATGTCTACATATATGCTATCTAGTTTATTCTGAAGCACTGGGGTCACTCTCTGCTCCTACGTCCTCTCGCCTAATTTTCATCATGCAAATTTGATATGCAAATGTGGTCCAGTTCAACTTCCCTATCAAATCTACAAAAGACACCCACTCACACCACCATAACATCACTTAACCCTATCATGAACTTTTCTCTCTCTGCCTCTTTTTCTGTTTCTCTCTCTCTCTCTCTCTCTCTCACACCACCAACACACACATAGGCTTTGTAATAATATATTATTACTGTTTCTGTTGACTGAGCTCAACTTCAGTTGTCTTTTGGAGCCTTTTTATTGACAAAAATACACTTTAGACTTTAGACTTGAAACTTGGACTCAAGTCAGATTCAACATCCTTTCTGAAAATAACCACAGTGGCTGAAAAGTCTACATTACATGTTCATACTCAGGTACATTTTTAGAGTTGTAGCAGTCTGTAAAAGTAAAGGATTACATCACAAATATGAGGATTTTAGACACAAATTAACTGCAGTGAGACTTGACTTGCTTGAGACTTGAAAGGGAAAAAAAAGACAGCAACAGGTAGGCCTCACATAGCTGTAATATTTTTTGTATACCTGTTCATCTGAGTTTATTTGCTCCATTTTTTACCCACTGCAGTTTTAATGCATCACTAATTATAATCCAATATCATAATATTATTATTATTATTATTATTATTAAAAGGGACATTCTGCATAATGACTACTTTAAATTTTGGCAAGTTAAAGATCAGAATACTTCTTCCACCACTATGTTGTTCTCATTAAGAGTCAGACATGTTCAACAGTTAGTTTATTAGAGGTTATACAGTTTGACAACGGTGTGGCTCGCGCGCAGGTCACATGTCACATCTGGGCGCGCTCCCGTCCGCCCAGCCCACCAATGAACGAGATGTTTCTGAAAACATTTGAGGAGAGAAATAGGCATTACAGTAAGAGAATATTGATTCATATTTGATCAAGGCTGCCTAGTTTGACTGTTTGATCGGAGTTCACGAGTAATTGACAGCTGCTCAGAGACGGCAATGCTCCAGCTCAGCTCTGATTGGTTATTTTCCTCCGGTCTGTGAAATCTTACAGATGCCGTTAGGAGCACCGGATGACACAGAGACACATGATTTTTTTCAGATTACATGTCTCATGTACTACTGTCAGAATATAGAGACCGTTTTATAAAATTATATTTGCTCCATTTCTACCCACTGCAGCTTTAATGCATCACTAATTATAATCCAATATCAAAATATTATTGTTATTATTATGAAAAGGGACTTTCTGCATAATGAGTACTTTAAGTTTTGGCAAGTTAAAGATCAGAATACTTCTTCCACCACTATGTTGTTGTCATTAACCCTTGTGTTGTTTTAGGGGTCAAAAATGACCCGCCACTATGTTTAACAGCATAGCAAACCCCCTTAATGATCTTTTTTCAACTTGAAATTCAATGACTTTTCCTAGAATGACCCCAACATGAGAAAAAGTCAAACATTGCCTTTGTTCATATTTCCATAAAAGCTGTACACCAACAGGGTACAAATCTTGTCTTACAGGTCATTTTTGACCAGTTATAAAATCATTTTCATACTACAGAAACCAGAAAAAACAAACCACACACACACACACACACACACATACACACACACACACACACACACAAGAAATTGAGATTACGTGTGCTACTGATTGAACTCAGGGAAAACGAAAACTTTCTCGTGAATGTGCAGCATCTCCCCTCCACGACCCCACACCTGACTGAAGTTCACAGACAAACTACAAACAAGATCAGAGAGAATAAACATTTCTTGAAAGCATTGTTTACTAATGGGGAATGCAGTCAGAGGCTATGAAGGTGCTGCAGATGACAGTACCCCCAGTACTCTCTTTACTGTAGCCATGAGCGCACGTTTCACTGCCCAGCAGGTTAGGGTTAGGGTTTCGAGTGGATTCCACTGATTAAACACAGTCTTTCTGCACTGTGAAGAGGAAAAACCTAGATATTCACAAAGTGTGTGATGAATGACAGGTTGTCTTCATGCAAAATAGATTTGGGGTTTAAAATGCAATCAAGCTGCTTTATTTTAGGGGTTTCATTTTTGACCCTTAGGACAAGTGTGGTGTGGTGTATACAGAAAGTTAAGACAACACAAGGGTTAAGTGTCAGACTTAACATGTTCAACAGATAGTTTCATTATAGAAGTTATACAGTTTGACAACGGTGTGGCTCGCGCAGGTCACATGTCACATCCGGGCGCGCCCCCGCCGCCCAGCCCACCAATGAAATGAACGCCCGGGCGGCATTGCTGCTCGAGCGTCGGGGCCGCGCAGCAGCAGCAGCAGCAAGGTCCACCGTACCGTACTAGTGTTGTATGAGCTGCTCTCCCGTCAGTTACCCGCTGTTACCCGCTGTCTGACTGTGATGAGAGGGTTGTCTCCACTCATCCCCGTGTACCGGACCGTTTTTTTTAAAAAAACATTTGCGCGTTTTTGTGAGCTGAGCTAGCGGGATATTTAACGGACAGATTAGCGGCCGGTGAAAAGACTGACAGTTGGCTTTTTGTGGCAGTTGATAGAGACAAGAGACTGAGGCGTGTTCACGGTCCTCGGATGTTACCGGGAAAAAGAAGAGAATGAAAGAAAGCCCCTTCTTCCCTTTCTGTTGCCGGTGGATGTGACTTTATCTCCGCTCGGTTTCAACAAGGACGGACATGACGGAGAGGAAGAGCTACCGGTGGATTTTTATTTTTATGGGGCTCTTTGCTAGCTGTTGAATGGCAACAGGAACAATGACCGTTGAGCTTTAATAGTTCTGTTTGAATGTCTTTTTTAACGTGCAGACAGTGAACGCGTATTAGTGAGCTAACGTTGGTTTAAACAGCAGCAGCAGCACAGGGAGGATCCATTCAGGCGCGGCCAGACAAGCAAACAATGCGGATTACCTCTTGATTGTTTGCCTTTGTGTGTCAATACAGACTGTAAAGTTTGAGATAACACTCACAGGGACGCACTAGTTTTTTGGGGTTTTTTTATAATATATTTTATTGTCTTGGAAAAGGAGACGTTGAGACGTGAGCTACAGATCCCCACATGTGCACAGGTTGTCTGTGAAACTGCAAACTGGCTGCAACAGGGACAACGATGGCGAACGACTCTATACAAGTAAGTTGATGAAGAAGAAACCATGCAACCTGCAACCTGCTTGCATTAAATTAACTTAATGACCTGCAACATTTTTTTTTTTTTCAATATTATGTTTATTGTTTTTTTGTTCATTGAAACAATAAAACAAACATTCACAAACGTCCCCAATAATAACATTCTCGGTACAAAGAAACTTAACAAACCTAATATTAATATAAAATAAGCCAGTATAGATACAGGAAAAACATATTATATACATAAAATAGATATATAAGTAAAAAGAATATAAACAAGTAAAAAAAAATGTATTTATATATACATATACATATATACATACATACACATATACGTACACGCAGTATATACACATACAAAAACACAAATACATATAATCAATCAAAAAAAGTCATCATCCTATTCTATCAGACCTTTTTATTTTTTTAACAGGAATTTGGGACTCTTCCTCCCCAAATGAACACTTTAAACCAGTGGTTTCCAACATTATTGGGGGGCTTGGTGGTCCCCCTTATAATGAAATCATCTTCATGTGTGACCCCTCATCACATGGCCTTAGTTGGGAGCAGTTTAACCAAATAGTGATTTTTTTCCTCCTCACATTTCTATTGGCCGATGAGGTAAAGGTATTCAGTGTGCAAAAGCAGATAATTATCAGACAAAATTAGCAATTATATAGATAGATGATACTCTATTGATCCCAAATTGGGAAATTATTGTGTTACAGCAGCAGGTTATCCAAGCAATGCACAGGAACAGTACATAAAATGTGCATGTCAAGACTAAAGAAATATATCCATAGAATATAAAATATAAAGAATATTGGAATACACTATAAATATACCTGACTATTACAACTTCAAACTAGAAGTGCACTCGGAGAGCGCAGCCCTCCGCCGAGGCAGGTTTCATGTACGTCGCTGCCCCCTCCCCCCCAGATCGCCACCAAAGTCTAATGGATTGTTCATTGTGCCACACCCCACCCCTCCAAAAAAATTAATTTAAATCCATTGCCAACTTTTGGAGTAATCCTCCAAACGGACAAACCAACATACCAACAAACAAACCAACACCAGTGAAAACATAACCTCCTTCCTAGGCCTTTGGCCTTGGTGGAGGTAAAAAATAATTTAGGTAGTAAATGTGCAAATGTAGATGTATAATTAGTAGTAATTTTTTTTTCTCTCCCTTAATCATCTTGTTGCTCCTCAGATTTATCTGGGGTCCAGACCCCCAAAATTGGGAACCACTGGTTTAAACCACAAAATGGATCAATAATACAAATCCATTAGGGTACAGGTGTATATTGAAATATAACTGTACAAAATCACTTATACGGTGGTCAAGTAAATTCAGTGGGGAGATTCAAACAACTTATGAAAAGCACCATTAACAGCTGCCTGTCTGGGTGAAATATTCCTGATTTGCTGAGGGGGGGCTCCCAGGAGGTTTCTCGAGGACCTTTTGGTCGCCCCCTGGTATCCCACTGTGAGGAAACACCACCAACCACTCTGTTGAATTGGAAATGGATAGTTTGTCTATTGTTAATAATGTATGATGGGGCGCTTTCTGGTCTTGTAGAGAGCTCCAACAGCATTCAGTCACCTTGGTGTTGCACTATGTATTATTGTACTGTATGTGCCATGATGTGGGTCTACCCTCAGAGTGTTGTGTGTGGAGATAGAGAGGGTAAAGGCAGGTGCATGCTGGCGTAATGGTGTTTGTTATGAAACAGCGCACATTACACTAGGACTGGGAAATATATTGATATTATATCGCTATTGTGACATGAGACTAGATATCGTCTTAGATTTTGTGTATCGTAATGTGGCATATGTCTTTTCCTGGTTTTAAAGGCTGCATCACATTAAGCGGTGTAATTTTCTGAACTTACCAGACTGATCTAGCTATTCTATTTGCTTTTCAAACTTAGTCATTATGTCCTCTTTACTGAGGATTATGTACATAAAAATCTCATTGTGTAAATATTTTGTGAAAGCACCAATAGTCAACCCTACAATATCATCGCAATATCGAGGTATTTGGTCAAAATATTGTGATATTTAATTTTCTCCATATTGCCCAGCCCTATATTACATACAACATTCCCAGCTACCATTAGTCATTACTCGTTCATGAAGGCATTAGCGAGCAGTAAGGCTGCTTTGCATTTTACTGGGAATAGTTGTGTGCTGAGCTGAAACACCCACAATTTTCCTGAATTTCTATTTGATCTTTGCTTAAGAGTCACTAATCTTAGAGATACACTATCAAGTAAGACGTCTACATTAATATTGAAATCCTTACGACAAAGAGCGTGAGGAAGCAGATGCATTATGAAATGCATACCACTGAACTTAGTGAGCCATTGTTCCACTAGAGCTTGACACACTGGGACATTTAAGTCGAAGCAAGTGTTGTGACTCGTGTATCAGTTGACATGCCAAGTGTGGAGTTTAGAAATGCAGGTGCTAGCGCTGGCAGGTGTATGTGCCTCACAGTACCTTGTTTGTTCTGCAATCACACAGTCCTGTTTGCAATTTAGGAACTCTGATGTTAGTCAATTGTGAAGGAAGGCAGTGAAACACGAGACAAGTCAGCATTGATATACACTATAATTAGAAAGTGGTGCACTTGGAAATGCAGAAGTGGGACAATAGTGGGGATCAGTTTCAAAATGACTCAGAACATGCAGATTAAAAAGGGCTGTTTGCGATGACAAAATGACAGTTGGCTGAAGAGTTCACATTTACAACCGATGTTCCTCTTATTGTGTATTTGTGTGTGAGAGTCACTGACGTCATAAAATGCTGACTAAACTTAACAGTCCTTGTTTGGCCACTTCTCTTCCATCAACCATTTCACCCTTATTTGGCCTTTTCCTCCATTACACTACAAATGAGCAAGGTGTGACCTTTATTGATAATTATAGTCTATTGTAGTTTATTATGTTTTGATACAGACACACGTGAGAGTTAATGTTCTCACAGGATTTCGAGAGGGTTTCCTGGTGATATGACGTGTGGTCTACCTGTTGCTTAGTCAACTATTTACTCAATTGTTCAATAGGTGTTCCTTGGTGGTGGAAATCAGTCATTGTGTTTGGTTGAAGTATTTGTCCTCAGGTCTGTTTACAGCTTTAGTCCAGTATGAAATTCAACATGTTAGAGCTGAAATAATAAATCGATTAGTTGACCATCAGAAAATTAACCAGCAGCTATTTTGATAGATCGCTTTTCAAGAAAAAATGCCAAACGGTTGATCGATTACACGAGAGAATAATCTGCATTTTAAATTTGTTAACAGCCTGATAACATTCATCTGTGACATGTCTCCGTACACATGGACTATGTCTCCGCACTGACTGCTCCTCCATTATCAGTTTTTTTCCTCTTTAATTATCTTCAGGAAGTCATGAACTCCAGCACGTGTCAGTAATGAGCCACAGTCTGTGTTTAATTATGCTGCTTTAAGTGCAGCGTGTTATCTTTTAAATGCTTTGTGCCGGGTTAGTTTGCCACTTCAACCAGGTTTAATTCCAGCTTTGGTGCCTTAATGTCCCCAGGCCAGACAGCTTAGTTATAAAACAGATGTAAAAGTGCCTTTTCACTCGCTCCGTGTCAGAAATCCTCATATGGTAAACAACTAGGGTTTGAAAATCTGTGCCAAACAGATACAGCTAAATTTGGCAGTGCATCATTAGTTTGCCTGCTCCAGTGACCAGTTTGGGAGATACGTCATTGATTGAATGAAGCACCCAATAAGGCTGCTGGAGCTTCGCAATGTTAAAGCTACTCACACCATGAAGCCAGCTGATTTTGCTGAGGCCCAAAGAAACTACTGGTGATGTCTTTTTTCCTAAAAACACTGAACGACCGCGATCACCAGCAGACAAACGGGTCTGACATTTCTCTTTTTTCCATACGAGGTGCTGTTTCAGTTTGTTTTGGCCAAGCCCCTGTGAGGCTCACATACAAGAGGTGGTCAGTGAAAGACGAAGGAAAGACGGAGACAGACAGACCTTAAGGTCCCCCTTTGATCTGTGACGTACGGCGGGAAACAAGAGATGTTGCTTACAGCGGCTGCTGTGTTGACAACACTGGAAACCATTATTCCCCGCTTTGTTCACACAACCTTTCTCGCTAGTCCAGAAACAAGAGCAAAGAATTAGCCTAGACATCAAACCACCACAGTTTTTCATTGGTTTATCTTTAAAGCATAAGTTGACTTTTGCTATATTTTGAGTTAAGAAGATGCTGTGGCATTTCAGTTTTTCCGCCACAAAAGTTGTTGAGCAAAACTCGGAGTAAAGGCTTATCATAATGGGAATAGGGCTGGTCCACCTTAAAACGGTCAGCCCACCTTAAGCGAGCCTGAACCAAAGTTGGGGGCTAACCCCTTCAGTAAACAGATTGTGGCAAGCAAGACACGGGAACTTGTCTTTTTTTTCACATACGCAGTAGTACTCCCCAACACCTGTAAACAGACTTTCATACGTGAAATCGGTGGAGTTTCCCTTTAAGCTTCCATTATTGTAGATATAAAGCAGGCAGCAGAGCTCTCCTGTTTGCCCCCACAGGAAGACGATATTAAACAGCCCCAATAGGAGTCTGGACCCAACTGCGTCACATTTCCTGATAAAGGTTAGAGGGGAGACAAGAAAGGAATGGGGGGTGGAGGGGATGTGTCGCTGCTCTGTACAGTATACTGAGGAATCTGAGGCAGTTTCTGCTTATTTGGCATGTTTTGCACTTTGTATGTTCACTGGTGAAGCCCAGACAACTGAGACGCACTCCAGGGGTTTCACAAAACGTACATGAGCACAAATGTTCACGTTCGCAAGTGCACACGCTCACAAACACACACAGATGTAACAGCTGACACACACATACAGAGTCGGACACTCCAGGGAATGCATAGGAGTGCTTCCTCCCATAAGCCTTTGCATGACGTAAGGAGACAGTTATGTGCACAAAGTAGGCTTTTCTCAGCGCTGCCCTGTGGCTATGTAGGCAGACAGAATCCACAATAATGCACCAAGGAACAGTTGAGCAACTGGAGACTTAGAGAGAGAGCTAATATTCTCATTCATTTTCACGTCAGGCATCTCAGTTTAATAAATCAATGTAGTCTAACAGGACTCCCTATCATATGATGCAGTCTGTCTCACATGAATAATGCTATACTTAGGCTTGTAACACATGATCATAACCTCATATTGGCTCTACTGACTGTGTGCTTTATGTTGTCTTAGCCTCAAGGAAATTATAGCATTCGCCAACACACATGTATAATGGATTATGAAAGCTACTGAGCATATAGAGAAATACCATCCTACAGTGCTTACCCGCAAAGTTAGCTATTGAAACCAATTTGAGGCTGAATATAGCTAAGATGGGCATGATCTCTCCTCACTTCTATCTCCATGTTGGAATCAAAATACGTCAGATTATTTGAATGCTCATGTGATGATGACCGGCTCTCCAGGCTGTAGGCTGTAGTATCAATCTATGTTGCATCTAGTGACACATTTTCCACCGCACGCTACGGCACAGCTCTACTCAACTCTACTAGCTCTTTTTTGGTATTCCATTAGCAAAAGTTGCGGATAGTACCTGGTGCGTGGTACTTTCTTTGGTACCACCTTGGTCGAGGTTCCAAGCGAGCTGAGCTGATACTAGAAGGTAGAGTTAAAACTCTGCAGACCACTTATTGGTCTGAGTGAACCATCACTAGACATGTCGTTGTTGTTTTTGTCATGAATACTTTCACACAGAACACAAATATTACGTGTCGAAAGTTGCACCTCTACTGGTATTTATGAAACAACAACACAGAGGCTCCACAATCAGAACCAAGATGGCAAACTTTATTACTCCTTTCAACCTTTACAAAGGCAGTGCAGACCAGACGCACACTTCCGTTCTTACTTTTCACAGTAAAAGCCCCAGACATATAATGTTAGCAGGCGAGTACTTCGTATGTTCATGTAGTTTATTCGTTACGACCAAAACCCCCCCCCCCCCCCACTTTTACAATTGAAGTGCAGAAGTTCCTTTATACGTTATCGCAACAAATATTTATTAGAGCCACTTTAAAGTGCCAATAAAAATGGACATTTTAATGCATACTTCCTTGACTCTTGGGCAACTCCATCTGCTGAGGAAGATCATATGATATGATCAAAAGCTCCTGAAGACCTTCTGAATTAACCATAGGTAGAATTGTTTTGCAACAACAAAACCTTTTAAGAGGAAGTTTGCTGGCACGGTTTATATTTGGCCACCGTCTCTGATCCTGTTGACCAGCTGTGTTCAAACATCTTTCCCTGACACTTTCATTCTCTCATGAGTGAAATGCAGTTGTTTCCCATTTTGTAGAGCACTGCTGTGCTGTGGCTGCGTCATTGCTGCTCTGATGGGAGCAGTTCAGATGTGGTGGGTAAGGCTTTGCTTGGGCCCGTTGGTGGAGGGTTGAGGGAAAGGGAGGTCTAAAGGGCATTATGCTGATGATGAGGCTCTACAGTCGCAGCACTACAATAGCTTGTATTGTCTGACACCAGCAGCCCAGATCACAGTCAGTTCACTGTGAGTTCATTTTCCTCATCCTGGCTGGAGCATGTCAGTGACCACACCCTCACCAACCAACCAACCAACCAACCCACCCACCCAGCTGGCCACCCTCAAGGCTGGGTAGTAAAGCCCCATATATCAAGTGTGGTTGATGGTGTGTGTGGGGTGTATTAAACCGTGTTTCTGCTTCATAGTTGGCCCCAGCAGCTGTTCTGAGCTGATGTTTCTCTTCATCGGTTTCTTTATCTCTCATTCACATCTTGCCTTCCCTCTGTGCAAACATCCCATAATTCTCATGACCTCATAGTGATGTACCCCTGCATTCCTGCTTCAGTTGGACCCCTCCTTCTCCCTAGACACACACACACACACACACACACACACACACACACACACACACACACACACACACACACACACACACACACACACACACACACACTCAGCCCAGCAACACTGAGCTCACACACTGTCATGACATCACCGATCACCCTCGGCCAGTGAACCCCACCAGCTTTCTGTGAGAGCACTGGGAGGACTGGAAAAAGCAGGAGTGGTTAAGAGGATGTACAGGAGCAAGTAGGTCAGGGTGGGTCACTCAGCCAAAACATAAATGTAACAGAAATATTAGTGGTTTTCTTCCTGTGAGGCAGAATAGTTTACAGATGCTAAAGTTGTGTCTTCATGGCCACATCAGTACAGTCCTTTTTTTTTTATTTTTTGAAGTTTCATTATATAACAGCAGTAATTCCTCACTTTCCCTCTCACATGGCTTGTCAACACCAGCACCCTTGCGCTCTGACATACCTTGACCCTTGACCGCTCCTCATTATGGCAGTGCCCAGGGCCCCTGGGCCACATGTATCGACCTCTCAGCCCCATCGCTCAGCACTGCTGTTGTGCTGTTTAAACAGCCACTCAGCTAGGTTAACCCTCTGAGACCCGCGATCCCGGCCGACTTTACTGTCTTTTAGAGGCTGTAGCAGGTTCAGTTTTAGAGCTAGAGTGAAGGTACAGGTATCATATAAAACTAGAAAACCCAAGGAATCCATCGGTACCAACTATGGCAATAACTATGCTCCAAAGTTGGACAAAACATTGGCCAAAAAAAAACCTGGCATGACCATTTTCAAAGAGGTCCCTTGACCTCAAGATATGTGAATGAAATTGGGTTGTATTGGTACCCACGAGTCTCCCCTTTACTCATGTAAACATGCTGTATTCATGTGTGATGACGTTAGTCCCCATAGTAGCCATTTCATTGTAGTGACACCATTTTTTGAAATTTGACCTCACTGTATAAAATTACCTGTGGTGACCTCTAGGATAATCACAGCCTCATGGAACTTTACAGCCAAAAACTAGAGACCTAGAGCATTCAGAGGATGGATGACTTTCCTAGCTGGACTGACAATAAGGGGGTTTCTTTGCAGTTTCCAGAACAGAAGTGCTCGCCATCCAATCGCCGAAAAACGCAGAAATCTCCAAACGTCTAAAGTTTTTGATACCAAATCACAGCGTGGCTTTTTTTCTGGTGTTCCTCAAGGTCTTGGTGTCTTAATGTGGCATTTTGGAGGAATTATTGATCATTTTTATAAATTCTCGAGTGGTAAGAAATGCTTAAATTTAGCACCACATCTGTGTAACAAATGGTATCAACCCAAAAATTGTTGCAACAACTGATGAGCCATAATAGAGCATGGGAACGGCCATCATATACTTCTATCATAATGTTCTCTTATACACTTTCACAATTTATTTTAAGTAATTAATTAATTCATGTTTATTTCTGATTTATGACCAGAACAACTTGACACACAGTGCTGAACTGCATCTGAAATTAATCTTCAGGTTCTCAGTTTTCAGATGATGTACACCACTTCTATGTGAAATCTACTGCTGACCTGCTATCTCCCCCTAAAGACCCCCTTTTCCCACCCTCAAAAAGACAAAAATGGGTCTATTGTGGGTCTCACAGGGTTAACTATCTCTTGAGCTGCTGGAGGATTTCTGCATAAACTGACAGCTTAAAATGCGTGCTGAGGAATGCAGAAAGAGTGATTTAAAGGGTAGTTATATCATGTTCCTTCTAAATAGAAAATTAGACAAACAGGATGAAGAATTTATTAAATGGATAGTTGTTTATTGTCCTCCCTCCATGCCTCAAAATACTGTGCATGTAAAACCCAACATTGAGCTGTCACATGCTTTCAGTTGTCAGAAAGAAATCAACAGAGAGAGCATTATGTTGTAATCTCTGGGAGGGTTTTCCCTTTGGGGAAATGTCCCCTAATAGGACAAGATATTTGAGGACATATAAGCTGATGCAATGTTAGAGCTACGGTGAGTTTACTGGAGAATAATCAGGAAACGGCATGTTTTCACAGGGATTTAGCTCAAAGCATGTGTATTGACGTGTATTTCATTGCTCTGATAGGGTGTTGAACAATATGTGCAGGACTTGGCCAATAAACAGTTTTTTCCGCCTCATAGCTTTAATGTAGTTTTTAACCACCTCCCACCCTGCCTCCCCTGAAGTGTACAACGCTCTCATCCTTTTTTGCACACATAATGGTGATTCACGCATGGCGATTTTCCCCCACAGCAGGGGGTCGGCTGGTAAACAGTTCACGAACAAAGCAATATCGGCCAACTTAATGGGATAAACTAGGCATGGTTCCCCAGAGCTCACAATGCAACGAGAAAGCACAAGCGTTGATATGTAAGCCTCATTAGGCAGTCAGGGGGGATCCCTCCGTATATTCAACTTAAAGGTAGCTCATCATAATGATGTCAGCATACTTTGCTATAGGGCTGCATGATTATGACCAAAATGATAATCACGATTATTTTGATCAATATTGAGATTGCTATTATTTATCCCGATTATTCATTGATTTTAGCGACAACATATTTTTGTTACTGCACTTTCACTTTAAAATAAACAGAGCACTGCTTTCACTTCCATACTGTGCTACATTCCTGCTAATGTACAAATTAGGGATGCACAATGTTGGAAAAAAAATGACATTGCAATATTTTTTTTTCTGCACTTTTGTCAGCTACATTTTAAATTTAAATGCTTGATTTGATGTGCAGCAGAGATTTGCATGAGAAGAACGCACATTTTAAACGTCAATATCGCAGGTGATCATGTTCATTTAATTGTGGGAAGCTGAAATTGTGATCGCAATTAATATTCAATTAATTGTGCGGCCTTACTTTGCTCCCCGTCAACTCTGCATGTGTTTGTTAAGCCTTATTACTTTACCATCCGATTTAACAGGTAACACACCATAGTTTCAGGCTCCATTTTCTGTTCTAAAAAATCACCTCACAGCCTTTAGACCGTGTCCGTTAGTGTGGCCAGTGGGGAAAAACTTTATCCTGCTGGCCATGTTGCCATGGATTCAGAGGGAATTTTAAATACAGTTTTCCCCCTTGCAGGGTATGAGGATGGTTGCCAAAAGTAGTCTCTAAATAATATGCTGACCCTCTGTTCCCAGGTTTAACCAAGCTCACTGTCAATTATATCACAGAAAGCCCCTGGTGGACTGGGCAGACAGCATGATTTGACATAAACATTTGGTCTTGTGTGGGTAATGTCTGTATTGTTAAATGACTCTCTACAGTCTTCAGTGACTCCATATAAAAAGATGACAGACTGGTGGTGGAGTTTCCCGATGCTGTGTTGTGGGCTCCGAAGAATTTTTCTGTCAAATTTTAGAAATTCCATGGCTTAACCATGTAATGTGTCAGGATGTGGTGACCAATTACAATGACATAAAATTGGTGCATTTAATGTAAGTAAATGGTGGAAACAAGCAGCAACAACAAAAGAAGGATGTTGGTGGAAGGATGCTGTGTCATCTCCGACTGTGACCACAGAACAGGCTGAAACTTGCATATGACAGATAACAAAATTAATAGGGCTGTCCTCGACCAAAAAGTCAACTATCTCGTACAAATTTGTCGACTTATCGATTAGTTGATTTAAAGAGGACCTATTATTTCTAGCTGGTCCACTCTGTGTTGATTGGTCTTTGGACTCCAGCTCCGCTCAAACTAGCTTTGTTTGAGGCCTGCCAAACTACTCGCTAGGCAGATATTATGTAAATGTGTTACTTGGTGACATCACCACATTACGAAAGAAAAGGCGGGGCTTCAAGCAAGGCATTTCAGGCAGTTCAGGAGCAGTGTTTCTGTGGGTGAAAGGGACTCCCTTTGGACCTTGGGCTTTGTAACTTTGCAGACCTTTTACAAGCACAAAAACTATATTACAACTAAAGGAAAGGGGAAAAACACAAAAGCATAATAGGTCCTCTTCAATCGACAGATCTGTAAAACTGATTAACGCCACAAAGAATCACACCACTTTAAATCTTGTGTTTACCAGAGATGTGCTCATAAATTTATTGGAATAAGTCGTTCGACTTTGAGACACTAAGAGGGGGCAGCCCTGAAGAGTAATATACAGTATGTGTCAGCATAATGCTGCATCACACATAATCTGGTAATGAAGTAAACACATTAGATAATCAAAGTCACACAATCTGTAGCGTAAATATAGATCTACTCAGCAGGCTGACAACTGGCTTTCAGCTTTGGTTGCCAAGGTTGGCAGAATAGCTGTTTTTATGTTGAGTTAAAGTAATAATGGTCCTGTGCAATTATACCCAGATTTTTAATGGCTACATTAGTCAGTTAATGGGTGTAAATGGACCAAAAAATTGACACGGATGTGCACGGGTGTCTGCATATACTGTAACCGAGGGAACTGGTTACAATGGTCCAAGTCTAGTTACCAGGGGCAACAGGGCAGTTTCTCCTGTCGAGCCCTGTATGTAGTGTAATAAAACCCACTAATTAATTTAAGAGTTGCTCAGCAATCCTCACACACGGCTGTCACTGAATCATTGGCAGTTGTTTGCTGGCTGATCTTTATGGTACCAGAAACCAGAAAGTGATGATGGGTTGGAGGGAGTTTTACATTCACTAACACTTGCCAGACATTGTACTACTGAAGTACATCAGTGTGAAAGATGCTGCCACTACTTTTCATTGGTCATATTTCAGTGTAGAACCATAGTTTTTCTTACTTCCACTGCTACATAAAGCTTGGCATACACTGTACGATTTCAGTCCATTTCTGGCCTGAATTTTGAGCTGCACGACTCATTTTAGAGTCTGACCGAATTTAAGCTTCGCCGGGCATCATTTGCTGTGCAGTGTACAGGGGGACCGAGGACCGATTATCTCCTCCAGACCGGCCGTTGGACAGGCGGAGGAATTTCTGACATGTCAGAAATTTTGGTTGGCCGTCCACAGGTTCTCGCACAGTTGAAGCAGAGCCACGAGCCGATTCCCCAACGTCAGCGCCTTTATTCTACTTTTTTTTTTTCTTTTTTTTTTTTACAGTAATCAGAGTGTAGCTATCAAGATGACAATGTACAATAGATATAGCTAGTAAAACGTAGCTAGCTTACCTCCAATTCCCTCTGCAAAATGGACACGCCTTCCTTGCCACCAGCAAGCCCATATACACCGGCGCCTCTTTTTTTTTTTTTTTTTTTTTAGACACTTCAGCAGACAGGATGGCACAGATGATCGAGGCAGCACATTTCTGCCTTGTTAGCATTGTGACCCGTACAGACCTCTGCTAGCAAACAAACTTTACCTGCCTCAGAGCTTTCAAACAAATATTTATTCACAACTGTCAACAGCCAGAACGGCCCGCAGGAGCCGACCAGTCGTGTTGTTTTTTCTTCTATTTTACACGTACAGTGTGAACACTCAGGTCGTGGCTGACGATCACACGTACAGTGTGAGCACATAAATGGTGAGCTTTGGCTTTATACCGCAAACTCGTACAGTAGGAGTAGGAGTTACACAACAACATTAGGCTTAAAGGAAACATTTTGTGGCCTCTGTAGTGCAGCCTGACCAAACTGCCTCTGATGAATGGTTCTGGACCAGCCGGGAGTGTAAAGTGATCTACCATGTTGCCCTTCTGTTATCTTACCCCCCCCCCCCTCTCTCTTCTACCCTCTCCTGCTATCTCTCCCTCCGTCCCGTCCAGACTTCACACCAGCTGCTCTCCTCCTCCTCTTCCTCCTCCACCTCTTCTCCCTACAGCCCTCCCTCTTGTTTTCCCATTTGGGAATGGTCGGCCCTCCAGAGCCGTCCTCCACGAGGGATAATTAGAAGGAAAAGACTTTTGCTTTCATGTGATGCTGTTAACCAGGCTGCAGCCAAATACACTACACACTCCCAGACTAAACATGGTTAGGTTACCTCACTGAATAAGTTATTGCTGTTTGCATGATGCCATTGGTGTCGAGGATAAACCTGGTCTGTGAGTATATATTGATAAAGACTGTTGGTGGTTTGGCGTATTTCCAGTCAGAAAACATTGTGTGCATGTTGGAGCCAACTACAAATAATAAATATAGTAGATTACTGTATGATTGCTTGAGTCAACAGTTAAATTTAAAATACATGTGTATTTCACATTTGTTTTGACTGAGTAAAGTAGGCAAGTATTTGCCTGCATGATTTTGATAAGATCTTCCATTTCAGTACAGACGGTCTTTGTCAAAGTTGTGTGTGTATGTGTTTTTGTGCGTCATACACAGAGGGTGTGACTTATAAGATATAAATAGGCTATGGGAGTTATTAAAGTCTCCCCACAAACAATCCCTCTCATTAGATCGGGTTGGAGATCGAGTTACACTGATAACATTCGGCCCACTGGGAGGTTCAGCGGCTGGGGCCTGGATGTATGGTTGGGTAGCTGGATGGAGTTGCAGACAAATCACTTTGAATTAAATCAGTTCAAAATGTAAAAAGAGACGTGTTATTATTTATTTACCATTAGTATTGTCTCATTAATATCGGTATTTTACTGGATATGTTGAGCTTCTCTTACCAGAAAGAACAAGAATTGAGAAGTGAACCAAAAACCCAGATAAAAGAATGGTTTCTGTTTACACCACTCAATCTTTTACTGTTGTAAAAGTACAGCATTGTTTGAAATTGCGTCAGGTTTCATATTCAGACATCAGTCAGAGGAGTGGGAGGGGAAGACAGAGATACAGATACAGAAAACTCCATAGGCTTCAATGGGGAACTTCACAGATTCTACACATCAAAGTCAGTTTCAGGTCTTGCGGGAGCACTACTGAATATGTGAAGATGTTGTATAAAGCATTTTGTGGCTGTGCGAAATCTGATAAATTGCCTCAAAGTGATGTCACTTGAGACAACTACGCTCGTTACTGTAAGCAAGTGCAATACAACTTTGTAAGTGTAAAGCCAAGATATGTTATCATTACACCTGTTCAGCGTAAACATGATGAAACGGTTAAACATGTAGGAAAACGATATTTCAATCCATCTCTCATCCACCGCCTCTAACAGTGGATTGTAAACAAGTGTAAGTTATTTTGTTGACTTCTGAATGACATTAGTTCCCTATATTGCAATTTTGATAACATTTAAATTAATTTTGCAGCTGGACTGTGAGTTGACTTCTTTGCAGCCAAAGCTCCCAAAGCACGGGTCACTTGAGTTATTTAACACTCAGTCGGTATGACATCCGGCTTTGCCTTCAGCTCCTGCTCATTCAAATGTCGGCAAGCCTGAACGCGGCGGGATCGTTAGACAAATAGACAGCTGAGGAGAAGGAGGGGACAGGTGTTTCCTGGTGTGTTACTAGAGGCTGAGCTGTCATAGAAACAGCTGGAAACGGGATGAGGTCATCGTTTTTCTACCTAATGATTTATGCACCACACATGCACACACACCTGGCTATTTCCATCCAGTCTTACTTAGGAAGTCCTCCCTATTTAGAGTCATTTGGTGTTCATGTACAAAAAGTTGATGAAACAAGGCGTTCTCCTCCTAACACCATTTACATATCGCCACTTTTTTTGGAAGCTTTAATGAGAGTTGACTCTCTCAGAGGACAATTAACTAAGCGTAGGCTCTAAAATTTATATTTGGCTATGTAATTAGAGATTGGATTGAAATGCTTTTTCCCTTCCCACTTGATTAAACTGTTGCTTACATTAAGCTGTGGTTACTCAATCAGGTCCATTATCACTAAATACTTTATGTAACCTGATTCAAACCCAACCAAACCACCTCTACTTTCATTTCAGTTAGATGGCTTCTACTTCACTTCATCAGTTTTATCCGTTTTATCCACTGTCTCAAGTAATGTGTCGCTCTCATCCGCATGTCTGTCGTTCCACATTTGCCTCCTGATAATATGCCTTTAAAACCTTTTGTTTATGTCTCTGCTCGGGCCTCTGCAAAGCTGTGTGCTTTCAGCAATATTAAACATGGGAATGTTGACAGATTTAACAGATTAAACAAAAATTATGTAACAGGTGAAACTTAATGTGATTATTGTACCCGAAACTGCTCTTACACAACCTAGATGACAGATGCTGAATTTAGTTACCTGGTAAATTTGACAGATTGTAAAATTCATTCACTTATACTGTATTTCTTAAGCCAACTGGGACATTACCAGGCCATTCAATTTTATTGCTAGTATTTTCTACCTAACTGAGATTCAAGGTCTGAAATTAGCACCCACCAATTGCGGGTAAATTGTTGGCAGTGGCGGATGAAATCGTCAGGCTATCCGCCACTTTGGCAGGCAGGAAAAACGCCAGGGATGGGAATAGAGGATCGGTTCCTAGTTGTCTGATTCCTTGACATCTCATGCGTCCATTGCTTTCAATTTCTCTTTGATGCTTTCCGACAGTTACGCATGCGCAATGATGCAACGGCACACGCTTTATCTTTCAGTTTGTTTGGGACCGGAGCCATGCAGAGAGAAAAAAAAAACGCTCAAAAGCATGCCGCTACTACAACTAAACCTGAAATCCATGTTGAAATAGGCAGGAGGAGGGTTAGTAACGTTACCGGTCAGCAGCCGGTGGGCAGCGCAGTCCTGCTTGGCTAAATAACGGAGCTACTAATGTTAACGGATGTGCCATTGAGTTACATTATGAGGCGTTTAAGCTCTGCTCAGTACAAATGAGCTGTACTTGTTCCTGCAGGTCCTGTAAACATACACACACACACACACACACACACACACACACACACACACACACACACACACACATACAGACCTGCTGCGCTGGTCTCTGCTGCTGCTGCTGCCACACCTGAGCCCAACCGTCACAACCGTTAACGCTGCTACACACACGCGCGCTAAAGGCAGTGACTCCCCAGGGTGCTCTTGAGGCACATTAATGTGCTCCTCCACGCTCCGTCTTTCTCTGTTAGATTCACCGTGTACAGCCACGCAGTCTCCCATGGGTGCTGTCAAGACACAAATGTGATGTAGTCGTAGCCAGTTTCGGTCTCTCTACCCACATGCTGTCACACAGTTTTTCTCACACACACTGTGGCAAACACACACAATGTAACCTTGCTCGCAGTCAGCTATTAGTCACGGCTCAGCTCAACCAACTAATACTCAGGCAACCAGCTTTTTGAAGAATTAAAATTTGAAAAAAAAAAAAAATCTTAGTTTTTTAAATCACTTTCAGAATGGAAAAACAGAAGATTTTCTCAGGTTAATCTTTTTTGCTTTTTGTCTACAATTTATAAAATAGCCACAAGTTTGTGTGATGTAGGGCAGTACCAATTATACAGTAATATTTATTTCAATGATTTAAAGTACATTATGTTATGTGATATCGTCTAACATTACCTCATTATCAACAGTTTTCATTGGAACTACTTTCAGTTGAGGAACTGGTCCCGATGTAATCATGCTATTTTCTGTGGATTATCCAAAATAACAGGGACATGTGGTGCCTTCAAATGGGGGTCGTGTTTACCGTGTTCACAAAAGAGTCCATATGAACGCCCCCTTCTTGTGATATTCACAAGAGTTGAAAGTTTCTGAAAGCTCTGAGTTCACGAGTTGTGACGTGTTGGTTGACGTTGTTAGAAATGGCGGAAGCCATGGAAGTTAACTGTTTGGTGCATAATAAGTTAATATATTATAATTTTAGTTGTATATTGTTTTTCTTCATAATTTTATGATATGTCTGAGAAAAATGTTGATATTCCTCTGTCATTATGCTTTTGCATTTCCTGCATTATGTTACCCACTTGCTAGCTTTCTTCCCTTTGGCTCTCTGTTTGTTATTGTGACGTGTTGCCGGAAGAGACAATGGTGGAAACGTGAGTGAGAGTTGGACAAATGAGCGCCACAGAACACCGGTGTTGTCAGAGTTTGTTGTGTTGGACTACAGAAAGTGTAGCTTAGTGTTATCTTAAAGATTTTTAATGTCATGGCTGAATATTTAGCTGACAATGTGGATGCGATGTGAGATTTCAGAACGAGACTGTCACTCCTCTCTCCACTGATACAGAACATTGTAGATATTAAAGGAGGAGACATTACACATGCAGCGAGTGACACTGTACAAGAGACTTTCTTCTGCCCACAGAAACTGCTATAAGCTAGAGATAAAGCATAAAAACGTACATCAGAAGATGTATATCGGGGCAGCTTGTCACATGATTTGCACTCAGTGTTTGTTAGGAAGTGGTTAGACTTTGTGAGTCTGGCCATCAGACAGCTTAGAGTGTTAATCTCTTCAGTTAAACCCACCGCTTCACCGCCAGCACTCCAACTTCTTATACAAACAGTCATCTACTTCCCCCATGTCATTTTAACATGTTTGATCCATTTCAACTGCTTAATTTGAGAAAAACAAATGGCCACCCAAAATACAAAAATCATTACTATGCATAACAGAGTTTTAGTGGGAGATGGCAGTTACAGTTGTAATTTGCATTACTTTATTAGTCCAAAGTGGTTTAACCCCTTTAAGTTATTTGTACTATTATTATTTCTGTTTTCCAAATTTCCATTTTAGTATGAACTAGGGCTGTCAAAGTTAACGTGATAATAACATGTTAACGCAAATTAATTTTAACGCCACTAATTTCTTTAACGTAAAACGATCTTTCGGAGGTTGTAGCGGGCTCAATTTTAGAGCTAGAGTGAAGATACTGACATCTTATGAAACCAGAAAACCTAAGGAATCCATTGGAAATGCGTTCTGTGGGTACCCCTGAGTTTCCCCTTTACAGACATGCCCACTTTATGATAACCACATGCAGTTTGGGGCAAATCATAGTCAAGTCAGCACACTGACACACTGACAGCTGTTGTTGCCTGTTGGGCTGCAGTTTGCCATGTTGTGATTTGAGCATTTTTTTTATGCTAAATGCAGTAAGGAATCCATTGGTACCAACCGTGTCATGTCTAGCTTGTCGCGAAGGAGGTTAAATAACGCTCCAATCTTGCGCTAAATTTTGGCGAGGAAAAACTGGCATGGCCATTTTCAAAGGGTTCTGACCTCAAGATATGTGAATGTAAATGGGTCCTATGGGTACCCAAGAGTCTCCCCTTTACAGACATGCCCACTTTATGATAATCACATGTTATGATTTGAGCCTATTTTTTATGCTAAATGCAGTACCTGTGAGGGTTTCTTGACAATATTTGTCATTGTTTTGTGTTGTTAATTGATTTCCAATAATAAATATATACATACATTCGCTTAAAGCAGCATATTTGTCCACTCCCATGTTGACAAGAGTATTAAATACTTGGCAAATCTCCCTTTTAAGGTACATTTTGAACAGATAAAAAAGGTGCGATTAATCATGATTAATCACAGACAATCATGCGATTAATCGCGATTAAATATTTGAATCGATTGACAGCCCTTGTATGAACACTTTAAAATTTGTAAACATACCGGAAACTGCAAAGGCAACACTAATGTTAAGCTCCGTGTCCAGCTAAATATCCGACATATGCCTCTTGCGTATGAACCCCTGGCCTCCCTCTTTTCCTCCTTCTTCCTCCTCTCAGGGCTTCTTCCCGTCCTCCCTTCCTCCCTCTCTCGTTCCCTCCCTGGCTATCACTAACCAACACATACGCAGTGTGACTTAGAGACGCAGGATGTTTGGAGGCATAAGTCATACGTGTGTTTTTAAAAAGACAACATTGTGATAATGAATTGCATGTTTAGAAAGATTAGTCAAGCATCCAAAATAGGTTAAAAACAAATCCGGGGTGAGCAAAAAGAAAACTCCAGCACTTTTTGAATTTGTAATTGATTTTTGGGAAGTTGTTTTAATGTGTATTGTGTGTGTTAGACACGTTTACAGCAGTAGCTCTCTGCCAAATGTGCTCTGAATGAACTCTCCTCCACCCATGAACACAAGCTCCCTCTCTCATCCTCCTCCTTCCCCTCATGTGTCTGTGTTTGGCAGTGAGTCTGGCCTCCCAGCAGGCTCTCACATGCTCTTTTATCCATCAGTCGCCTCTGGCACAGTGGGTCGACCACCCTCCTTTTCTCCTCCACCTGCTTCTTTATCACGTTTTGGCTGACCATCCCTCTGTCACCCCTCTCTCTCTCTCCCTCTTCCTCTCTTCTCCTCCCTCCTGTTTTGTTTTTTTCATACTGCCTTGGCTTTTGTCTGTCTCGTGGGGAAGGGTGGTGTCTGTCCCTCTCCTCCTCCTCCTTGCAGTCTCATCCCTCCCTCTGCTTGCAGAGAAAGAGATGAAAAGGAGGAGTGTCAGCAGGGGAACGGAACGGAGGTGCCGTGAAACTGAATGGGCAAAATTTCCCTCCCAAAGGCAGTTTTAGTATTGTCAGTGGGAGGAGCACAGAGAGAGCAGTGTTTGTATTTAGCTGGGTCCTAATGTGATCATTTTGCAGTGCAATCGCCCTGACCTAAATTATCGTGATATGCAATATTATCTTGATAATTATTAGGGATGTCAATCGATTCAAATCGCATGATTGTCTGCGGTTAATCATGATTAATCGCACCTTTTTTATCCGTTCAAAATGTACCTTAAAGGGAGATTTGTCAGATATTTAATACTCTTATCTACATGGGAGTGGGCAAATATGCTTGCTTTATGCAAATGTATGTATATATTTATTATTGGAAATTAACAACACAAAACAATGAGAAATATTGTCCAGAAACTCTCACAGGTGCATTTAGCATAAAATATATGCTAAATGCTATATGCTTATAACATGACAAACTCAAGCCCAACAGGCAACAACAGCTGTCAGTGTGACTTGACTTGCCCCAAACTGCATGTGATTATCATAAAGTGGGCATGTCTGTAAAGGGGAGACTCGTGGGTACCCATAGAACCCATTTTCATTCACATATCTTAAGGTCAGAGGTCAAGGTACCCCTTTGAAAATAGCCATGCCACTTTTTCCTTGCCAAGTTTGGAGTGTTATTTAGCCTCCTTCACATCAAGCTAGTATGACATGGTTGGACCAACGGATTCCTTAGGTTTAAGCATTGCTGTGCCTACGTATACAACCTCACAGAGCGGCAAACATGGCTGCACTCTTTGTCTTGTTACTAAAACACATACATCTCTGAAGATATGAGGTTTTCCACCTGGGAGTGCAGTGAAACCAGCTAAAGCCCAGTGACTTTATCGCTTTACTACCTCTCCACGTCTCCCCCTGCTCTTCGTTTACCTTTCCCCTCATCCCTCCCTCTCTCTTCGCCGTCTTTCCTGCCAGGTCGGCTGTTGTCACCACTCAGGCGTCTCAGGAATGCCTCCAGATGTTTTCTTTATAGGCTATGACTCAGCCACACACACACACACACACACACACACACACACACACACACACACACACACACACACACACACACACACACACACACACACACACAGAAACACACAGAGTCTCTTGGACACATTTCCTTTCTTGTGCACACAAACAGCCTGAAGCAGACATTGTTTTGACTTCAGGTGGAAGTCTGTATCTAACCTTTGCACTCACTCAGATCCTTTTGCAGTGAACAGATCCAGGAACAGCTCACGTCTCCCTATATTTTCATGTTTTTCACAAGGAGCGTCAAACCCAAACTGACATCAGATCCAATGCGAATCAGCCATGCAGACCTATTTCTATCTCTTTACTTTAGAGTTAACACACACACACACACACAGAGAGAGAGAGGAATAAAATACAGTGATATCAGTGTTGTTCGTGCAGCTCTGCAGAGCTGTCTTTCCATGAAGTTCATCTAGCTAGATACCCCAGACCTGTCAGAGCAATTACCCAGACATCTCTACTCGCACATCGACGCTCATGTAGTCTAATAACACACATGCAGCGTGCATTGAGATTTCTCACTGAAACAAGTCTAGCACCATTATCCTGTGCTACTTTATTCATCTCTAACTTCTGCTTTATCTTTTTTTTATCCTGGCTAACATTTTGTCATTGAACTAACTTCCGTTTTTCAACTACTCAACCAGAAACTCTGCAAGACTGCTGATGATCATATCTGCACGCTGTTAGCGTGTTTATCAGCAAAGTACAGAGGCTGACGTGCTGCTGCTGGAAAGACTTGGTAGTTTCACTTCCTTGATTTAAAGATATAAATATCAGAAGCATTTGAAATAATTTTAGATGATGTAATTCTCCGAAATGTTGCTGAATCAGACATAACAGAACGAGTTGACGTCCCAAGCAGAGGCAAAATGTGAATCATTGTCTTTGTGTGTGTGGTTACTGTGCAGCTAAAGGCCATTTTAGAATATTAACTCTTGTTTATGTGGAGGTTGAATGCACTTATTTGAAACCACTTTGAGGCAAAACTCTTTGCTCATTTAATGTAATGTGTTGCTTGCACGAGTGAAGGTGTAAATTTGTTGTCCTCCTCGCTGCTTCCCCGTGTTCATCTGTAAGTGAACGACACGGTGTGAAAGCTTGTGTTACTACTAGATATCATTTGCTTGGATAACACACACACACACACACACACACACACACACACGCACACACACACACACACACACTCATTAAACTTCATAATGAGGATTATTACAGTTGAGCAGCAGTTAACAGCTAGCCTGCAGCTGGAAAGTAATGAGATGCTGTAATTTATTTATTTTTGAGACATAATCTAACTTTTGACAATGTTTTTCTACAATCTGATCAGAGCTGCAACTATTGATTATTTTCAGTTTGCTGTTGTAATTTACCAGATGACACCTTGTTTTGTCCAAATTCCAAAGATGTTAATTTCACTATGATCATATACAACACATTCGATGAGCTGAAACCAGCAAATGTTTGGCCTTTTTTTTTTTTTTTTTTTTAGATTTTGGTCAAAGGTCAAGGTCAGTGTGACCTTACGTCCGTCTCATTCTCGCAAATGCGATATCTCTGGAACACCTGAAGGGAATTTTTTTCAAATTTGGCACAGGGTTTATGCTAGACTTTTGTTTTGATGGACAATATGTCCGTTAATATTCCAGAATTCCAGCCATATAGAACAACTACCGGATATCTGATTTAAATAACTATATCATAGCCTACATTTGACATAACTTGAAAATAAGTTAAATGAAGAAGCGGTCTGAAAAATAAAGTAATCGGCTGGTCGGTTCGATTTCGTGCAGTCCACCTTCTCTTTCCCTCTCAAGCACACACACAGTCCTTATCTCTATTATTGTCTCAGTCCAAAGGTCAAAATGTATTGAAGAAACATAGATGTAATCATTATTTATATCATCATTATAGTGGCTTGGTCCAAGCAACGTTGTTTGTTTCATACTTACACAGTCAGCTGACTGTGTATGAAGACCGTCTTTTTTCATAGAGTGGACAGGCAGCGGACCGTGAGGAGATTTTTGACACTGAATTCGACAAATAGTGTATTAGATTAGAAGCACAGCGGAGCAGAGGTATTTAAACTTTTGTATAATACAAGTTTATATTTAAGTTGTCTTAATACAATAGCAACATATTTTATAATAATAGGCAATATAATATGCTATTAATTAATGAATTTACGTATTTGGCATATTTCCCAACGGACATTTTGGCCGTTGGTTATTTAATCTTTCGGACAACTTCACGTGAAGGCACATGTGCCCAACATCCACTTGGACTCGATGATGAACTGATTAGAATTTGGAGGTCAAAGTTTACTTTCAAGACAAAGTTGTAATTAAAGGCCCTGCACCATAGTAAACCCGCAGAGGTCATTTCAGTTATTTTAGCTGATTAGACCTCTCAAGACTGTGTGGGTTTGCATCATCCTTTAATAGTTCATATTAGATATTGCAGACGTGTATGACTTCAGCCTTTCTTCATGCTCCTCTCCCTTCCTGTCTAAGCAACATACAGGATGTACCAGTTTTCACCGACAGCTACAGTCAACATGATCAGAATGACTAAACCTGCTTCATTCATTCGTTTGACTGACGGCTCCTTTTCTTTCCTTTGTGCTGTTCTGGTGTTTATCGGCTCACAGAGGTGTATGTGAAGAACCAGTGTTATGAGAAGTAGGGTGTTTCTGAGGAACTGCATGCTCACTTTCTTCCCTAATAAATAGATCTTCAAAAAACGCAGCCGTGCCGTAAAGCCAAATAATCCACTTGAGGCCGGTGTGTGTGTGTGTGTGTTTACATTCCCGCCTGGATTAATTTCAAACTATTACTGAAACGGTTGCATCTGTGTTCTCTCTACTCATCAAAACAGTTTATCTGTCAGCTCCTCCCACGGCGTGTTGTGTACTAACCGGAGGATGATTGACAGCTGTAGGGGCATCCTCCCTGACTCAGCAGGGCAGGGATTGGACAATGATTGACGTGTGTCTGGACCGCTCACTAAGCGTTGTCTGGAGCACACAGTGATTGACAGATGGCCCGCAGAGCTGAGGGTCCTCCTCCTGCTGATGATGAGGAACATTAATGCCTCTCTGTGTGTGTTTGTTCTCGGGAGAATAGAGCAGCAGAGGAGCTGTCTGTTCCCTTTCTCTTTCTATTCCAGGAAGGGGTTCAGTGGTTATGGATATGGAGCCAGTTCTCCCTGTACACACTGTGTTTACATTCCCACCTGAGGATGTTTGCCATTTAAATATCTACCTCTTTATGATTGATCCTCTGCTCTTGCTCTCTAAACATTTGCAGGCTCCCTGGGTTTGACAGTATCCCAGAGCCCGTGGCGATGTCTTCAAATGTCTTGTTTTGTCTGACCAGCTGACCTAAATCCATAGATATTAACTTCACTATCATACCACAAAGAAAAGGAAGCAAATGTTTAACATGTTTTTTTTAAAAATGACTCAAACGGTAATAAAAATAGTTGTTTTTCAATCAACCAATCAACTCATTGTGTCTGTTGCACAGTGACTACTATGTCAATGTGTGTCTGTTACAGGTGATATGTATGCGGGAGTAGAGACGGGTTGATATAGCGGCCAATATTCGTTAATTGCAGCAGCCAGTATTGACATACAATCTGCGGATAAGTACAAAGAAATTTGTAGAACCGAAAAGCCAAATATATGTTTGAGGTAGAGCATGAAAGTTCACTCTTGACTTTGGAAACAAAAATTAAACTTGAAAGCTCAGGAAAAGGCTAGTAAGTGAACCTTGTTTGGTCAGTTTTATTTGTGAGTTCTCAGATGTTTGAGGTAGTTTAGAAGCCGTGTGGGTATATCATAGTTTTTCCCCCTGAGAGCACTGAAATGTTTATTTCCCACTTGGTACATATCTTGGCCATAATTCTTTTAATAACCAAATTTACAGGATCATGTGTTATGTTTTGTGTTGTTGTTCAAAAATTGATATATTGGCTGTGCAGGCAGGGCCGTGGGCAACTGACAAACTAATAGAGAAGCTCTTCCAGTTTGCATTGGTGATGTCTGGTCAGCGTGCATACTTAAAGACAGTGTAGGAGCCAAATTCCTCATTTCAGAATATGTTGCCCCATTAGATATTCAGTTGATTAAATTCTTTGTGCTATAGTAGTTGGGCTTATCATTGTTCTATAACTATGTAAATCCAATATGGAGCTTTGCCTGGGGTTACTCCCCTTTATCCCATGATTCCCCTCTACCGCTTCTATATTAGGGCAGGGAGCCAGAGCTCTGATGGGCCCCTGGGAGAGCGGTAATATATAGTTTTTGACATTACTGAATTGTCAGTCTATTAGCTTATTTATAGAACCTTTTTTGTGTGTGTGTTTCGAATTATAAGATATCTCTTGGGGCTGTTGTACAAAATATAATTTGCTTACCAATTAAATGTTGCTTATCGTTTAAACACACGGATTTCTGTAATCTTTGTTTGGATTGCAATCCGAAGCGCGTCTAACTGCATGCATAACACCTGGAGCCTCAAGGCAAGTTTGGATTGCTTTTATAGACGGAGTGAAATGAAAAATACATTTTCCCAGTTTTAATCCTGTGTCCCTGTGTTAACTGTTCATTTATCTCTTGTTATATGCCAAATATATGTCAAATTCCCCACCAAATCCTCGTCTTTTCTCTTCTGTAAAACAGTTCAAAATGTTTGATGACTCATCCTGCACTCTGGGGTGTTTACAAAAAAATCATCCAATCAAATGAGACTTTTGGCGACTCACTGCAGCGCGGGAGGAACATGCAGATGAACGTCCACCGGATGACGCGAAACGATCGTCAGAGTTTTCCCGGCGGCATGGAGGGAGGCCGGCGCCGTTCATCTGCATGTACTGACACAGAGCTGGTTGAAAATTGTCAAAGTTTCCCTTTCATTTCGACCTCCTCCTAATCAAATAAGAGGTGATGGAGGTGTGTCTGTGGATCCAGCAGTCCTCTGTACCATCCTTCCCTTCCTGTATAGCGCTAAGCTCACCCATTTTTAGTGAAAGATTTGATTTAAATCCCTCGTGACTGTACATCGCTCAAATATTCCGTTTCACTGTGAAATATGGCGCAGTACAGAAGCTAAAGACGCTCTAACTTCCGTTTCACTGTGACTTTAATGAGGACAACTTTGGGTGGCACATTTGATTGCTGTCGATGAAAATATAATGTTTGATAATGATTGGACCCAGATGAGTGTCAGGAGGATCATGTCAGGGCAGATGGACAGATGCTAAAAATGTTTCTGGAGTTTGTCTGAGACTTTGTTAAACCAGTCTTGTCATCTAGTGCAGTGGCGACTAGGCTTTGGCGACCCTTAGTTGGACCCCCAGGTTGGGAACCAGTGATCTAGTACACTGGTTCCCAACCTGGGAGCTTCAATCGTGAGGCCTTCTTGATTTTAAGGGGTGTAAGACCACTTTTTAAAAAAATATACAGTTGGCCTTTATCTCAGCATCTCATTAATTTCTGTGAAATTATTATTTTTAAAGTTTGGATTATAATTTGATTCATGTAGCACACACTGGAAACACCACACTAACAGAAGAAGTAGTCAAGAGACAATAGCTGAGAGGTGCTGATCCAGGGTGCAAATGTGTTCAATTGCATCATTTCCTCTGGCCTAAAGGGAGAAAATGCGGTGGCTTTGTTTCAAAATCCCTTCCCTCATCTCTTTCCCTCCCATATGTGTTGAACCGCACGTCAGGAAGCTGCTGTTTTGTTATGCAAACGTTGGGCGGGTTAGTGCTTGATGCTCACCTGGATTATTGCTCACATGCCGCAACACACACAAACAAAGCCACCACAGAAACTCACCACAGAAACTCATCACATAGCGTGTTTGCAGCAACAGGTGCATCAAATGAAACGACATGATTGGACACGGCCGGTGTGTGTTGCACTTTAGCCCTTTTTTTGATTTATTTGTGTGGGATGAATGAGTTTGGCAATCACGTTTGTCCTGTCACTAAAGAGTTGGATGCAGCTCAAAGAGAATAAGGTTTCCGCCACATCTGCCAAGCTGTCAGGCTCATACGGACCTGAATCAAAGAAGTGAAGTGGCCAATAGGTGGTGAAAACAATGGCTGTCAGGTCGAGCCAAGTTTATGAATAGCATGCTATTAACATTGACAGATCCAGCTACCGTAATAGAGGCAATGGACATTGTTGAAAGTGCCACATGTTTTGCATGTTTTTTAGTTTGTGGTTATTGTGGAAGAAAGTAGAGAGGAGAGAGGGCAGGGAGGTTGATTTAGGAAGACCTGGAGGTGCTTAACGTGACCAAAGGGGTTAAAGGTCAAACGTTCCTGCCCTTATTCTCATGAGTGTCTGTGTATGTGAGTGTGTGTTTGCAAAGGATCAGGTCACCTTGTCCCAGTTTTAGCCATTGCGGCCATGTCTTTCTCCTGTTGTCTTCTTTTCTGCCTCCTCTTTCTTCTGGTAACATATGTTGTGTAGAGCTGAAACAATTAGACGATTAAAGGAGCCCCTGTTTACATCCATGTTTTCTAGTTAACGGTGTTTTTCGCCCATGCTCTTTTGTGCTTGTTTTTTCTATTTATATTTCCACATTTTTTTATTTACTTATTTATTTTTCTTCATATTTCCACATTTTTTTTCTCTTATTTTTTTTCTTCATATTTCCACATTTTTTTCCCTTATTTTTTTTCTTTATATTTCCACATTTTTTTTTACTTATTTATTTATTTTTTCTCTTTATAATTCCACATTTTTTCATTTACTTATTTATTTTTCTTCGTATTTCCACTTTTTTTATTCTTTAATTTTTTTTCTATATATTTCCGCATTTTTTTAATTAACTTATTTATTATTTTATTTATTCCTCTTTATATTTCCATGTCTATTTTCTTTTTCTTTTACAGATTTATTCTTTATTGTGGCACTCCTGTTGTGACTCCATACGTGCTCATGTACCATATAAACAAAACAGGGACCCACTCTTAAAGACATGCCTCCAATAGCTTTACTAACGCTCAAAAACTTAACAGATTATCTTTTTTTAATCGATTTGTTGATCAACAGAAAGTTTTTCTGCAACTATTTTGTCAAACGATTAATAATAATCAGTCATTTCTCAAGCAGAAATGCCAAACATCTGATGTCCCCAGCCTCTCGTATTTGAGCATTTGATGCTTTACTTTGTCGACAATGATAATAAGTTGAATAATTTTGAGTTTTGGCCTGTTGGTTTATATAAATCAAGCAATTTGAATACATCGCGTTGGCCTTTGGGAAGTTATAAAGTGCATTTTTTTGTTGAATTGAAAAAATAGTCTGCAGATTTATTAATAATGAAAATAATCATTAGTTGCAGCCTTAATATCATACGGTAATGTCCATTTTTTTATTTTTTTTAAAACTACATTCCCATGAGTCTTCAATTAGCCTCTTGTTGTTGGTGCTTATGTGAGAAGTATACAGTAGTTTACATCTAGTACACCTGAAAAGAGAGACTGAAGAAACATTGAAAAAATGCTGTTTATTGACATAAACGTATAAAGGATTCAGTCAGTAACTACTTTTCTCTCATTAATGAGCTTTTTGATGAACACTTGAACCAGCACAGTTGTTTCATATTGTAGTTTCAATGCGGCTTCTGTTCTTTGCCCCAAATTTGATCTCCTTCTTTCTTTCTTTCTCTGCTTATTTGTCTGCTTCAGTCCTGTGACCCTCTCAGCTGTGCTTCACCCGTCTCTCTCCTCCCTCTCTTCCTGTCCCCATGCTGCTCTCGCTTTGTTCGCCTCGTCTCTCTCTCTCTGCCTCTCTCTCTCTCGCTCTCTCTCTCTCTCTCTCTCTCTCTGCCCCTCGCTAACCACCTCTCTCTCCGTCTTTTTCATGAGCGTGACTGGACAAACTGGCTTTTGCCGCCCAGCAGTGTGTTTTTTTTTTTCCTGTCTCCGTTGCAGATGGTCCAGTTGCTGATGATTGTCCATTTGTATACTAGTATTATTGTGCTGCTACTAGCAACAGTATTGTACTGTAGCTACTGTACCCTCAAAAATACTGTGTTAAAGGCCCGTGTTAAACCAACCTTTCTTTTTGAAGGAAACAGTAAATGTTTGGTTTAGCTTTTTATTTCCTTCTTCCTCCTTGTCTGCTCTGTTTCTGTCTTATTTCTTCTTGCTCCCTTTCCCTTTCTCTCTGCCATCATGCTGTCACTCCGTTTGACAAGGATAGGAAATGGTATTTCCCTGCAGGTTTGTCTTTTTTCAGCAGAACAACACAAAGTGGCCCATGTGGCAGTGGAAGACATCTACGGGAAGTGGTGTGCAAGTTACTGTAGAGAAAGTCTTTGCAGACTCATGCGTCTGTTATACTGTATGTGCTAGTGTGTGTGGTTGTAAGAGAAACCTGATGACTTCAGCATTCTCAGCTGCAGTACATGCAGTTTTTTACATGACATAACTAAGTATGCACATGTGTTTTCCTAAACATCAAATGGCCTTTGTCGCCACAGCCTGTTCAGCCAGACAAGAAGAACTTTCCACATTTTCAGCAAGCCAATCATATGTTGTCTGTTTCTGACATGCATGTCTTAATGATAGGTTGAAGTTAAAGGGGAACTCCACTGAAGTCTGTATACAGGTCATGGGTAGTACTCAAGTTGTATAAAGCCTTTTGTTTTAAGTCTAACTAGAAGTGCACTCGGAGAGCGCAGACCTCCGCCAAGGCAGGTTTCCTGTACGTCGCTGCCCTGCACCCTATTTTTTCCCTTGATAATGCTGCTTTAATAACAACAAATCTGTGTTGAAATCGGCAGGACGAGAGGTAGTTAACGTTAGCTGTTAGCTCCGTGAAGGACTGTGCTGCTTACCGGCTGCTAGCAGCTAACATTACCTAGCTCTCGTCCTGCCGATTTCAACACGGAAGGTGCCATGTGCACTATGATGTGTTCAGGCTGTATTCAGTAAAAATGAGTATTGGGCAAATGTTATCATGATGTAGGATAAAAAAAAAATACTGAGATTTTCCTCTAAAAATATTATCAGAAAGCACCTGATCAGTACCTTTTAGGTAGCCTAGATTAGGGGAGAAGTGCAGGTCACTTTAAGTAGGTTTAGTATGTACAAACAACTACAATTATAAAATGTTTGGGTCTGAAACAGGGCGCACATATGACATACAAAATTCACCAAAATGTAACATTTATTCATCTCTCAGGCAACAAATTATAAATGACATGATGGTGGGAGTAGATTTCTAATGAAACTGGTCATTTTGAGAGATCATCAAACCAGCAGGAACTCATTTGCCCCTCATCAATACAATATACTCATCTATTGCTGGAAAAGAGTCATTTCCATCCATCTTGTCTCCGTGTTGAGTACATTACCAGTACCGTCGCATTTTCATGATTTCTTGTTGTAAGAAAGCTTTTTTGTCTTCTTCCTCTTCTATTGTTTTCTGTGACTTTGAGTCCTTCCTTCTCTCATGGTAGAACAAGTCACAGTTACAATGGCATTTTCACCTACTAGTGTCATATTCAACAGAGATTTTGGAGTGATTATACTGGAGCTGTAGGAGCACACAGATCACACCCTTTATAATAACACGGGCTTCAGTCAGAAATGGGCTGAGCTCTGTGGCCTCACTCCCCAAGAGACATGTCCTCATGTTTCACTGGAAAGTGTGTGTGTGTGTGTGTGTGTGTGTGTGTGTGTGTGTGTGTGTGTGTGTGTGTGTGTGTGTGTGTGTGTGTGTGTGTGTGTGTGTGTGTGTGTGTGTGTGTGTGTGTGTTCATTAAAAGTGAATATCTGTCCTCCTATTTTTTTGTCCACGTTTTTGGACGCTTGCACGACCACGCCTTTCCATGACCTCTGTGTGGACACCATCTCTGTACCGAGTGGTCATTATCACTCAGTAGGAAAACTCCAGGCATTGTCCTCACAGTGGAGGGCACACGCTAACACACACACACACACACACACACACACACTTAACCCATGCTCTGTCTTGTCGCTCTCCGTCCAGCCCTGGGCTCCTCTACGCTGCTCACACAGTCTGATTGAATTAGCCTCGCCTGGTGCCGTTATTTACTGAATTAGCCCAGGATGAGTCATTCATGCCCGTTAGCTGTCTGTCGCCATCTTTGCAGTGTTACACACCGGGTCAACCGTAGACATATATACTTGGACGCTTCAACCCTGTTGCAGCGATACGCCAACGTGGGCGCCATATTGGACCTGGCAAGACTGGCCTAATGTAACCCTATACAAGTGAACGGGGGAGCTGCCATTTTTCTGGATTAAAAAGCACTATCACGTCTACATTTCTCAACCGGTTTCAATGAGTCATTTAAGAATAGTAAAGAAAGTATCTTATCTGTAAATACTTAGTTAGAATTAGTCATAACTAAATGTATTTCTTACTTTGTGAGGAGTTAGTTTGCATTGACGATGTGAATAAGAGGGCATGAGCCGAGTGGAAGAACTCAAACAATATCTCTCCAGTTCAGTTACACAATCAGTTCACCATCTGACACACTCATTTAGCTCAGCCGAATCTGACCCACTCATTTAGCTGCTGGCAGTGCTGAAAAAGGATCAAAAAGTAGACGAGTCGGGTGATGAAGTTACTGACGATCGCACTCGGACGTCTCAAACAAACGGCGCTGATAAATGAGTGACACATTTAAAATATATTAAGCTGTAACACTGATTATCTTCTCTCTCATCTCTCTCATCTGCAACTGCTTATCCCGTTAGGGGTCGCGGGGGGGCTGGAGCTGATCCCAGCCGACATTGGGCGAAGGCGGGGTACACCCTGGACAGGTCGCCAGTCCGTCGCAGGGCTGACACATAGAGACAGACAACCATTCACACTCACATTCACACCTACGGGCAATTTAGAGTCAACAATTAACCTAACCTGCATGTCTTTGGACTGTGGGAGGAAACCGGAGTACCCGGAGAAAACCCACGCTAACACGGGGAGAACATGCAAACTCCACACAGAAGGGCCCCAAACCAGATTTGAACCTGCAACCCTCTAGCTGTGAGGCGCCAATGCTAACCACTGTACCACCATGCAGCCACTGATTATCTTAAACATTGTAAATATTCACTAAACAAGCATAATTTGGCAGTGTTTTATTTGGACCTATTGTCTCCTAAGTACATGTATAAATTCATTAATGATTCCAGTTATACTGAAACACTTCAACCTTCTTTAAGCAGCAGTAGTTACTCCCACTGTGACCGATGTTGTAAGTGTAAGTAAACATTTCATCAGTGTTTTTCCCACAGTGGTAGGTGTGGATCACATGTAGGCACTCTTTACTCAGGGAGGTGGAGACGGAGAGGATTTATTTGTGTCATCATGTCAAAGTGTATGTCACTTTGAGGGTAGTGTCACACAATTATGTGTTAGAAACTTAATAATTTTATTAAGTTTTGTAATCATTATTGTATTCATTATTTGACAGTTGTGTTGGCATCCTTAGAGTCATTCATCAGTAGATTAATAATCAAGATTTGTCAAACTGTCTAGAAACCTTTCGAGGCAACAAGTAATGATGATGAATGTTGTTACATGCAGTGGGCAACCTCCGGGGCCTGAGAAGTGAAGCCAATGCAAGAGTACCATAAACTTGCATTCTTTCTAATAGCCAGCAGGGGGCGACTCCTCTGGTTGCAAAAAGAAGTCAAGATTGTGTAGAAGTCTATGAGAAAATGAGCCTACTTCTCACTTGATTTATTACCTCAGTAAACATTGTAAACATGAGTTTATGGTCTCAATCGCCAGTTTCAAGTCTTCTTTAATACAGAATGATGTTCATTTAGTTAATTATGGTCTCATTTAGAGTACAATAGTGTTTCTGTTGTCATGTCACTTTTGTTTGTAAAAAAACCAAGATGGCGACAGCCAAAATGCCAAACTCAAGTCTTTAAAACAGCAGTCCGTAAACCAATGGGTGACGTCACGGTGACTACGTCCACTTCTTATATACAGTCTATGGTTACATGACTTACTTTACTTAAGCTTAGGCCATTGACAATTGTCCTCGGTTGTTGATGCTTCTTACCGGGTCCTCCCCAGTTGAGCCCACTTCCAGACATGTCTGCCTTTCTCGGTTACATATAATATTTTATTTGTTGGAATTTCTTTTGTTTTTTGATTAACAAAGATCCTAAATAAAAGAGCCTTAAGGTTGAGTTTTAAATCAAAATATCTAAATATTTTATTTCTTTATTGTATCGCACTGTACCTGATTGTATGAATGACATAGAAAAACTATATGGTGGCATATAACAATATTGATAATTATTCCAAAGGATACCAGACTTTGGCAAGTCAGCCAGTAGATGAACTGTTTTCAGCTACAACAGACAAGTTAAATGAAATGTACTATAAGTCATTATTCGCCACAGGATGTAAACAGTGTAGAGTCACCTTCCTTTTCTTATCTAGGCTCGCACGGAACAACTGAGGGGTCAAGAGACATGAGTCAACTTTATGTGGAAAGCCAGACAAACCACAGAATGACCACAAAGTTACAGACACAATTAGTCCCCTCTTTGTGCACTCAAATTCCTCTCCTGTGACAAGAAAACATATTAATCATTTCCACTAAACCGGACTGTTTTCCCAAAGCTCAAAAGTTGTCCGTGGTCATACTGTAAAGGCAAAATTGAAATAAAATCCCACCACTAATGAAGACTGTGTGTGGAAATTATTAACGGTCTGTCATGAAAGGCCTGTCATTGACGGCTTCCTGTCTTTGGTCAACTCTGGTGATGTCACTGACCACTCCTTCATCCTCTCCCCCTGTTGGATGTATTAACAGAGCTGGACACAGCGCTAGTGGCCACTCGTGGTACTGTGACCCAAAAAGCATTTTCCCCCATACAGTAGACAGCCATTATAAAAGAGTTATCTGTAAAACCGTTGACAGGACACTTCAAACTAAAAACAAGGTCAGCTGTCTTTATGTGCATGATGTCATCTATCAGTATGTACAATGTGAAAACCTACCAGGAAGCGAAACACTTTTTTTTTTGACTAATGTGTTGGGGAAGCATCTTTCATTAAAGTGAATGGGTGCCATTTTCGATCCTGTTATCCACTTCTTATAATGCATCCATGTTTGGGCAGCCATCAGGAAAGCTGCCAGATAACTGCGAATGTTTTTACCACGAAAATACGGACAACTCCCAGACCGGACAATGCTGTGGTAGCGACCTGTCAATCACAAGGTAGCCACGCCCTAAAGCATCCCCTGCTTTATGGTCTATTAGACTCTAAATGGAAACATAATTTACTAAATGAACATCATGCTGTGTTGAAGAAGACTTGAAACTAGCGATTGAGACCATAAACTCATGTTTACAATGTTTACTGAGGTAATAAATCAAGTAAGAAGTAGGCTCATTTTCTCATACACTTCTATACAATCAGACTTCTTTTTGCAACCAGAGGAGTCGCCCCCTGCTGGCTGTTAGAAAGAATGCAAGTTTAAGGCACTTCCACATTGGCTTCACTTTTCAGACCCAGAGGTTACCCACTGTTTTTTTTACCCTCTGAAACCTGATCAACTGGCTGGATTCATTTGTAACTGTAGCACAGTGCTAGCTGTTAGCTGTCAACCTCTTCCTGCCTGCAGTTTCCTCTTCTCTCTCTCTCGATTGTGTGACACCTATGAATGATTAAATCTATTGTGAAAATTTAAAATTTTGCTTAAGATGGACAAAGTAATGCCCCTTCACCCTGTGCAATTGTGGGCTGTCACAGATGAAAGTTGAAATTGTGAGAAGAAACGTGGTGAAATCTTTGGTCGTCAATCCAAAACTGTGTTTGATTGCACTGCGAGTCAGCATGTCCACTGCCAGCCAAAAGATTGCGTGGGCCAAAATTCTGACAGTTTCTACCTTTTTGGACCAAATTCTGGTTGGTTTGTAAAGTGGGTCATAACAGCAATCATAATACAGAATAAAATGAGGCAGATTAGATTCTAAACACCATTTTGAAGTAAAGGTAAAAAACAAACAAAAAAACCTGGCACTTCAAGATACTCTTGATTTGATATTTTCTTCCACCTATTTATGATCAAATGTATGTTGTGTCTCTGTTTGCATATTTAGTTTTCTATTTACATCATATTATTATAAACCTGACATATATTTGATTACACCCATCTGGCCCAGTGTGACATGGATTACACCTGTGAGATCGCTGTTATTGTACAGCATAAAGGGGCCTCAAACCGAATGCTCAATTTCTAGTTTGGAGGTTGATGTTGGAGGCTGGCCTCAGGGCGCTAACTCCACCCACCACTATTTTCAGACGAGGCTGTGACCATCGTCTTTCTATAGGGGACGGGGAATCTCCACTGTGGTTTGTAGATGCGGAGCCCAAAGGAAACAAGAGGTCAAGCAAGCAGCAGAAACGCGTCCCAATCTTACTCTCTGGCTTTGATCCAATAATACATAGAAAACGCATCCTTCCCTTGTTTCCGTTCTCTAGATCATATCAA